>CM059256.1:14453840-14461340 GCA_030347555.1 Lablab purpureus
TAAAGGTCCACTTTGTCGCCCAACCAATAGGGGTGTTCTGGCCCATGATCAGTTCGGTTGCGTAGTGTTAACTCAGGTGTTGTCTACCCTGGTCGGAGCGGGAATTATCACTTTGTTTCCATGGGTCCAGTCCTTTCGGGTCCAAGTTTCTCTTAATTTCTGCCTTTGGTTAGCGGGAAGGGCTCACCTGCCTTGATCATGCTTGGCCGACCTCTACTGATGTATCTGTCATTAATGGAAAATGGAAGCACGAGGGAACGGGTTTCATCGGCAGGCTCTCCTCCCTACAGAGTTGCTTCTGTTCGGAGAGAAGAGCGATGCTGGCGGCGGGGCACTCGAATATGCCCCATACCAGCACCAAGTGTCCGCCCGTATGATCTCATAAGAGGAGCTTTCTAATCCCCCCCACTACCTTGTGCTTGCCAGTTACCAAACAACTATGTTGCTGAGCCAACTAGCCTGGTCCCGATCACGTTCACACCCAAAGACTCCCTTCTATGGTCTCAGGAGCTAGTTTGCCAAACTATCAAACATGGCAACAACGTTTGCACGCTGTGCTAGTGGTTTGACTTTCAGCGCTACTTGGAACCGAGAAACCGCACAGAGACGTTCTCGAACACTCTCTCTACGTCTTTTTATTTTAAAGCGGGTATCCAGGTAAAGGACTTCCTGCTTCAAGACTGGCTCGAGGAAAGGACCTAGCTAACATCACTTCAATGAAGATTAGCTGCCTAACTAAAGCCCTTCTTCCTAGTACAGTGACAGCACATATGCGACAGCGGAAGCCCAGATATGCCAAACCTCATTCAGCAGATGTGACTCCTTCTCAGCATAAATGAATCAAAAAAACCCAGATTGAGTTACAATCTTTGAATCGAATCCCATGCGAAGATAAATCAAAGAAAGCTCATAAAGGGTGCATACTAGCTGAGGCAAGCTTTAATGAGCCTTACCTGATATGTTCTTATTTTTTCTGTTATAGAGCCTATTCAACTAAGAAGGATAGTCATATGGATATGTTATTGAAAGATTTTTATAAAAAACTGCCTCGGATACGGCGTTTTTGCTTTTCAGTCATTATCATTTTTACATCACTAGGGCTCTTCTATATTCTTTTTCTGATACTGGGTTCTCTTGACTTCTTTCAGGCAATGTTTCGTAGGATTGATCTCTTTTTAACTGCATATCTTTTTGTTTGCTAACGATGGGGTTCTCAAAGGCGCTTGTCTAGGCGATTCGGCTTCTTTTTCGGGTTTTCCTTGCTGCCCAGGGCACAGCCTTTCTTGGAAATTCCATGATGCCCGATTCGGGTAGCTCACAAGGGTCCAACTCATATTCGGGTGGAGGGGACCCCGGTGGTTAGAGTAACTGGCCGATAAAGTCAAGCGAGAGACAGTAGATTCCTTTCCTTCTTAGGGTTCCAATAATACTTATAATTTCCGTTCTCCGCATTATTTTAGGAATATTGACCAGATTAGACTCTTAGCTCTCCAAGACTCCGCCACTCTTCTCCACTTGACAGGTTCAGAGTCTGGGTTGGATTGGTTGCCAGTGTTTTGGCTGGTCTCCCCGAGTGGGGCTTCTCCTCTCTATAAATCAGAGAGATAAAGAGTGGATGCAAAATCTCGGGTATGTATTGAAGTTCATTCAAATGGGATAAACAAAATTACCATAACAAAAAATAGTAGTAATTTATTTACACTAATATGATATGGATTTATTTTATAAGGGTTTTTTGGTATATGAATATGGTGTATAAAAATGAAGTAATCATAAAGTGTTCACTTCATGATATTAAAATGTACACGCGTAATTTAAGAGTTAAGCAACAGTACTTATCTAAGCAAAAAAGCTGAAACAAAACTCCCTCCCTTATCGCGACCCCGCCAATAGCCGTTAGGTTAAAAATCTCCGCATATATAACCAACCCTTCCGCCACTCCAATTTTCACTTCCAGAGAGAAAAAAATACAGAATCCACCAACTCAAAGTAAGAAAGAAGAAGCCAAGAAACAGTTCAAGAAATGGGTGAAGCGAACGTTCAAACTCAGAACATCGCAAACTCCCCACAACCCACACCTCACACTCACCCCATCATTGCAAACTCCCCACCACAATCACCAATCTGCGATCATCAAAACCAAGAAGTGGTGGAGCCCACAGAGTTGTTCTCCATGCTGCACCTCACCAACGGCCACCGTCAGCCACCCTGTTCCGCCGCCAGCAGCAACCCCATGAAGCGCCGATCGCCGCCGTCCTCCTCTTCCTCCGGCGAGCCCTGCGCCAAGAAGCTCTTCTGCGACCAAGAGGACCTCACCCTCTCTGGCTTCTATCTACTCAGTTCCCATTCCCCTCAACATCAACTCCCTCCTCAACAAGCGCCACCCCTGCCTCCGAGGTTCCGAAGGAGCGTGTCGGATATCTCGGCTCCTTCGCCGTAGAGGGCTATGTCCTGTTTGAGCACTGAAGAAAGCGCCACGCCGGATTCCGTGGTATGGAATGATGGGAAATTGCAACGTGAATAAAAAAGCTTTAATTTGGGGTTTGTTTTTTATAGGCTGAGAAGGATGAAGGAGCGGTTGAAAGAGATGAGGCAGTGGTGGGATGAAGTTATGAAAGATGAGGAAGAAGATGCAGGAGAAGAAGAGTGTGCAGTTGCTGAAGATGACAAGGTCCTGGCTCAGGTACTAGTCTTCTTGATCTTGGACTGTGATTGGCTTGTGTTATCTTTAATGTATTTGGTTCTTTCTTTGTACTAATAAGATATATATAATAGAATTTAATTATAATGTATGAGGGTGTAAAAGAATCTTACATTTGTTATCCAATTACTACATATGAAAAATTGTAAATCTTCACCCCTAAATGAATTGGGGTTGTTGGAGGGAAGAGAAAATGGGTGTCTTTGTTCATTACATATTATAATATATGATAAATTTATTTTTATAAAAAGTGTTTGAAAAGTAAAAGTACCTTATATGATATGATTTTTTATCAATTGATTGATAGTGTAAAAACCTTTCTATTGACAGTGTATGGAAATCTGCTCTATAACATGTAATTCTAAAGCCATCCGTTGTTATTATTTTTGGGATATACAATTTTGATTGCAACTTAGACTAATTGCTGTTTTATGTTTAATCCGTGTGTTTTTGCAGGATGATTTTGGAGGTGGAGATTCTGAAGAAGCTGTTAGTGTTGAGTGGGCTGAACAGTGCATAAGCCTTGGTTTTAGGTGTCCGTGTGGGAAAGGCTATGAGGTTCTCCTCTCTGAAAATAAATAACTGTTACTACAAGTTGGTGTAGAAGAAGAAGTAGTGTGTTTGACTCCTTTTAGTTTGGCATAGTCATTTTCTATTCTCATTTGTGGCATTTGGTTGTAACTAGAAGCAATGCTATATCACTTTCACTAATGTAAATAAAATGTTATGTACTATCTCGCCAGTAATGGAGGAAAGTATACTCTGTTCCATCTACTAGTCTGTAACTCTGTACATAATATCATAAAAAATGGATGACTTGTGAAAAGTGGTATTCCTCTGTGCAACAATGTTTTTCCATTTGACAAACTTTATCTATAGTGCCTCTTTGTGTAAAATTCTCTTATACGCTGGGGTTCCTAGATTTGCCTTTTGTGGAGTTAAGCATTGAGAATAAATTTGTGCTTGGACCTGCAAGGAGGAAGAGATAGCACAGTCTTATAGGGGGCCTCTTCACACGATGCCCGCTGGGTCGGATTGGTGGGGTCATTGTGAGGAGGGCAGTTGGACAAAGTCCCTCCACATGTCGTCGTCGGATTCAGAAGGGGAGGGTCCGGACCAGCGCGAACCCGCTTCTCGGGAGGACGTCGGTTGGGTTGTCGACGATTACGACCATTCAAAGGCATTTTTCCATTAGCTGGAGTAGGAAGGGTGAAGATAGGAAAATAGAAGGGCTGACGTCGATAAGTTATTATATATAATTAAGATATAGAAGGCATTAGGAATCTGGGTGATCACGCGCTTCACGTGGTATTGAGACTGACCAAAATGACCGCTCGCTTATTTCAAACAGCCCGGACCATCGCTTTTATCGTCAACAGAGACAGCCGCTCGATAAAGGAGGAAGTCGGCTTTGGGAAAAAATCATTCCTTTGCCGGGCGCTAGTCAAACCTTTGTAGTAAAAAAGGGCAAGTAGCGAGGAGGAGCAGTTAAGGGCTTTGTGGTCGTTAACGGGAACAAATTAAGAGGAGCACTGCACCCCCCGCACTCGATTGGCTAATCAAAGTCAAAGCGGCCAGCTTATTTTGTTTTGAATGGGTCACCAATAGAACCGTCGGTTCTTGAGAATCGAACATCGGGACCACCTTTAAAGTTACCCGGTCTGGTTCCAAACCTGCCGTTCATTCAACACTGCTACAACCGGAGCACGCATTTGTCGACCGGCAGAAGTGCTTTTTAAGTTTGTTATGGGTTCCAACCAAAGGCCCCCATGGACTTGGTAGCAGACGGTTCGGACGATGGTTGTGTCCTGAACCCAGTCAGCGGTACATCTCCTATCTCCTAGAGAAGCGGCTGAACAGCTGCGAGCCATTAGTTTCCTGGAGAACGGCGGTACCATGGGCAGGTTGCTGATACTCAGGAGAAAACGCAGAGGCAACAGAAGCAAAGGCACGACCGAGACGGAACCGCCGATCATAAGTTCCAGGTGGGAGATCTACTGTGGTTAAAGTTGCCTAAGGAAGGGGGGTACCAACCGCAAGCTTAAACCATTGCGGGACCATTCACTCTGCAAGAGAAGGAAGGGGAGAATGCGTTCAAACTAGAACTGCCCGCCACCCACCCCGTCTTCAATGTTGATCAGCTGAGATTGAAAGAGCCCTCCATCTTGGATGAGGCGGCTGAACCTGAGGTTGAGTTGGAGATCGACGACCTCATTCCTGATCGACAGCCGGTGTTAACCGAAGACCGGCCAAAAGAGAGCCCGAAGAAGAGGGAAAAAGCTCTCTCTACAGAGTAGGGTGGGAAATGTTCTCGCCACAGAAGCCAAGTGGTTCACGGCTGAACAGGTACGGAAGGATAGAGAATTGCTTTTGTTGAAGAAGCTTAAAAAGAAGCTCTTGCTCATGAATCCCTTTCCGGTGCAGATGAATAAATATGCTGTTTAGCTTGGGACTAGGGCTTGTGATCCTTCTCTTAACGGTAGAACAAAAATAACAAAGGAGCTCTCCTATCCTAAGCAAGCAGCGGAGTCGTAGACCATTGCTTTAATGAAAGACGGGATGGGTTCCTTCTGATCCTAAGCTGTGAACTCATGGTCAAATTCCGAGGTGGGCTTTCCCTTCTCTATGGTAGCATGGTCTTCTCCTAGGGTTTCTCTTGGTGAAGGAAGGGCTACTGGAAGCCTAGAAGGAAAAGAAGTCTGGGCTGGGGAACGAAGTGACTTCCGGATCCGCATTAACTTATTAATTAAGGAGTTTTCCCGACTCTCGGCTCCTCTTGCCTTTGTTCCCGTGCCCTGGTGGAGTCCCTAGAACCTTAAACTTAAGGAGCATTCGACTGAGATTAGATTAGTGGGTAGCACTTGTTGAATTGAATAAGATGTTCTTGCTCAGAATGAGGGAAGGTGGGATCCTATCTTTAGGAAAAGAAAGGCCTAACGAAAGCTAGCACTCTTTTCAAGCCTATAGCCTATATATGAATTATTATCCATCCATATGGGAGTTCCCCGCCAGCCTGTGGGAGTGCCACTATCAATAGGAAACAGACTTCTTTCTTATTCTATCAAACAAGCAATTAAATACCTTAGGATATATCATATTTTACATTATTAATCTAGCATTGGACTCTTACCTGGACTAAGAACACTTCTAGTTCTAACAATACGTTTCATAACGAGCTAAACGTGCTACCAAATGAAATGGTCGAAGGTCTTTTCAGTTCTCCTTCCAATTGCTGCAGTACTAAGGCCAGTTCTTACAGTGGGAGTCCTATCCTAATAGAATCCCTTACCAGCCGAGCTTCCCACTATAATATAATAAGCGAGTTGGAGAAAAAAGGTAAACCTATCCAATAGCAGTCCTATGGTAAGCAAGCTCAGGTTCAGTATACATAGGATATGCTTTTTCCTATCTCTGCTCTGGTTCAGAACCCTATAACTAACTAGGATTCCCTGGTAGAGCCATAGATAAAGATTCTTTTGATGTCTTCTCCGCTTGAGAGGGAAAGACGGCTGCTCTGTGAACAACCCTAGTTGCTGGTCCTGTTCCTGCTGCTAACTGCCACCTCTGCTCCAATACATAAAGCAGCTGAAGCTATTGATTGTAGCAGCTCCGTCCCATTCATCACTGCTTTATGTTAAAAAGAAAAGAGCTGCTCCTCTCCGATCTAAGCCCTCTCTCTAGTCAGAAATAGCGTAAGTCAGTTAATCAGGATAGATCGACAGGCCAGCAAAGGCCTTCTACCGCAGCGGGCCCACAGGCCTATGCCAATCTCTTAGGGCAGGTTCTCTTTCATCCGTCTTTCCTAGGTGCGCATCTCCATCTACTAAAAGTAAGGGTGGTTACCATAGATAGATTGGGTCATTCGTAACCGATGCTTTAGCATCAACTACAGCTCTTTCATCAACTACAGCAATATCCGATGTAGCACATTCTCCCTCTTTCGCATATCCGATGCTTTGCAAGCAACCTTGGTGTCAGCATCGTCACTTGAGTCATCCTAGAACAACCCTGCCTATTCAAAAGAAGTACCTCACCTCACTTACGAAGAAGTAGTGGGAGCTGGGCTCTCGATTCAGTTGGATAGCCAGTCTACCTAGGTAAGAGTTACGTCGACCCTGCAGGGTATCCGAGAGGGGCACAATGCAGGCTGGAGATCATCTGGTAAGGAGAATCCCCAGGCTTTAGATAGTTTAGAGGGACTAGGCAATGAGCCCGGATAATCGAATGGAACTCTTCTTTCTTTCAGAACCTTTCTAAGGTCATATATGAATAAAGGTTATATATAAACGATCTGACAGGACTCAATGGAGTTGCTTTTAAAGCGAGCGAGTAGTCTTTGCCAAAGTTAGGGGCTTAGATAGAAATTTCACAATGAGAGAAGTGTCAGAGTTCGATAAGGTAATGGAGTGAAGTACGTAGCCCTTAGGAAAGTGCACGAGAAAAGGAAAAAGAGTTGTGAGTTTGACTTTCTCTTTTACCACAATAAGCCGTGTAGTTACCGGATCGGGACAAAGAGTCGGAGATAAACAGAGTCGGGTCGATGAACAGAGCCGATATCGACACCGAAATATATAACTGTCTTTGACGCTTCTAGGCAATATGCCATCGATTACCTCAAAACTACTTTGAAATTCAGCATGACATAGGTACCTACTTCCAATCTTCCTTGAGAGCTGGGATAAGTACGGAATTTCACTCTGGTGGAATCGCTTCTATCCTTAGCCCGGTACCGAGGGAGGGCTTTCCGAGACCAATGCTATCAAGAAGTCACTAGACTTACTATTATTGCATCGAGAAAG
>CM059256.1:16298840-16603840 GCA_030347555.1 Lablab purpureus
TCGCAGTGCTTTCTTTTTCCCTGGTCCATCTTCTGGATTTGGGAGTAACATATCAATGGCCTGCGACTGCAAGTTTCTCCTCCAATGTACCTTAGTTTACTTGGGTCTGTTTTACTGTAGAGTTCAAGATGATGCCATGTTTTCTTCTTTCTCCGTAGTTTTTGCGTAGTTGGTTGATCAGCTACGTTAATATGCCCCTTAATGGCATTTTCAAATCTCTACATCATGTTGTTTATGTTTTTTTTTAAAGAGGCTTTTTTAGAGGATTTGACTATTACCTCTTTCGTTCCTCTTTCGCTTTGTGAACAGGGTCCAGTTTCATTGAAAAACAATGTTGGCAGCATTTATTTTATATTGTTCCATGTCGGATTGTGATGATCGCTTCTGTATAAGATTATTGTTGTTAATTCCTAAATGTCTATTCTTTCATTATTTCGATTATTTTGGATACTTGTGGGTGCATATCTTCAACAACTAATAATTTTTTGGCTTAAACGGGATTCTCGCCATTTGGACTTATTTTGTTCAGGTTGAGAAGTGATGCAATTAACTTGAGTTTTATCTTTTGAAAAGTATTTGTTAACATAAGTAGTTAACCATTTCTCTTAAGATACATGAGATTAAATAGTTAAAAGAAGGATCTTTCTAATATGTCTGTTCTTTTACAAGACTCAAAGCTATGTCTTTTTATAGGATCCAATAGTTAGTATAATTTGAATTACTTTTTTAGGCTAAAATAATCTTAATTAAAATTGAAAGATTTCACTAGTAAATACTAAAAAAATTATAAGGATAAATTTGGAAAAAAATATAACAAATTTATTGCTACCAACTAAACTTGTCTACTTCTTTATTCCTGACAAATTAAATAATTGGATCTAATAAATATAAATGGATAAAATATTAAAATTTCTAAAAATAATAAAAAAATACATTATTACACGTTCAATAAAAAATGATCTTTTAATTCCTTAATCATAACCTGAAAACAATATAGTAGTAAGCATTTGCCATAAAGAGGCTCTGCAAAATCTTAAATAATGAGTATTAAAAGGCAATATCATACTAATAATACATCAACTGTTGCAGAAGAAGTTGATTAATTTTAATGATTGTCATTGAATCATGGGTCCACATGACATTGTCATAATTATTGAAATTTAACATGGAAACCACTTAAACCTACCCAAAATTTTGAGATCTGCTTGCTAATCTTGCAATCATTAAATACACACGTTGTCGCAAACTTTTGGGTTGTACTGCAAAAAGTTTATATTATATGTTAATTTAGGTGAATATTAAAAAGAATAAATTTTAAGATAAATATATTAAAAATATGTAAGTCGATAATTAATTAAAATAAAAAAATAAATATGTATCAGCTTTTCTGGGTTAACAACATGTTTCAAGATGCTTAATTAATGAAAATAATTACTTTTTAAAATAAAATATGAAATTTACTCTTAAAATAAATTTGTATATATACACAAATTCTTGAGAAAATATTTATCAATTTATACAAAAGTAATTGTATTGCACGATATCATGTTCTATACATTATTATAGTTAAAACAAATATAACAATGTCTAATGCTATCTGGACATAAAATTAACCATCTTGATCTATAATTATATATCAACTTGTATGTTGCCAAGTCGATGTTGATCAGAGCATGATCAATCTCATCCTCAATTATAGTCAAATGGCGTAAGAATGCTTCATGATTTTACTTTAAAAAATTAAATATAGATTGAGATTTGAAGTCTCATGACTCATTCAAGATATGCAAAGAAAAATTTGCAGGAGACTTCAACCGCCAAAAACGCAAAATTTGTTTCTTATTGATGGATAATGATTGTTAGATGAATTCTAATATAATTTTTTTATATTTTTCTAATTTTATAAATTAAACTTTTAATTCTTATATAAAGTGTTTTTAAATACAAATTGATGTTCTGTATATGTATGCATCGATTTCTGCGAAAAAAAGGTTATGTCGAAGAATCATATGAGTGTTTCAGTTCTTGCATCACATTAGTGAAAGGGAAAAAATGTTATAGATAGAAGAGGATTACAGTGAGAAAGAGTAGAAGGTTTTGAACCTTAAACAGCAGCGTAGAGATCTCGGAGGTAGCTTTGACGAGAAGAAGATGGCTGCATTATTTTAAACTCCAAGCTCAACTCAGACTATCTACCAAATAAATCCTTAACTAAGACTGCATTATTAAGTTTTCATTATTAAATATCCAATGTGCCTATTATAGTGTTTATCACGATAGTGATAGTAGATTTCTTTTAATATCTTTAATTATAAATGTCCATGAAATCATGATACACGTGGTTAGAATGACAAGTACAACACTAAAACAGTTGTCACACGTTTACAAGTATTAACTCTTAAATTTCAGGTTAATCTTTCCCTTTATTTAATTTGAGTAATTAGTTCACAGTCTTAACTTGAGTTGCCTAGTAAGTGGATTATCTATATTACTTGCTATTAATACAGATATGGATTTGTAGTCTTTAATAAATTTTAAATATGTTTTTTTTTATATTTAATCTATAAAATTTATGGATTAAATAATTTTTATTTATGATTTTCACGGTTTATCCTTAACTCATATTAGTTTAATTTAATTTAAAACTAATTCAAAATTTAATAATTATTATTCTTATTAATTATTACAAGCCTATTTAATCCAAATTTTAATATTTGATGCTTTGAGTTGAATTTAACTTAAAATTTATTTATATTATGTTTATTAGTTATTTATTATTTAATTGATTAAATAAATTCTTATTATACAAATAAATACTAAACTTTTTTAATATATTTTTGTGTATACTAACTCAATTTACACACAGATTTTAAGATAATTTAAAATACAAATTATATAAACAAATTTTTTATAACACTGGTTATGTATGTGCGAATTTAGACAGAAAAATCTTTCAATGTAGCCAACCTCTAATTAGTAGCAACAAAAAAAATACCAAGTTTAATTTTGATATAATATTAATGGAAATATTTTATACATTTATTTTGTTATAAATCATATTAAATATAATTTTAATTTTAAATAAATTATTAAAAATTGAATTATTTTAAAAAAATATATGTTAAATATCATTTAGAAAGAAAAAAAAATATACGGTAATGTATAAACCCTTTAACCACTAAACTACATAGAAAAGAATAACAAGGGTATGTTGTTTCTTTTCGGTGTTAATTTTAGAAATTAGATTAAATTATTCATTTAGTTCTCATAATTAAACAATTTTTTATTGTAATCTTTATACTTGAAACCCAGCTTTTTCAGTTCTTATATATGATAAGGAATTAAAAACTATATGTATAAAAACTAAAAAAAAATTGAACTAATTAATCCTGTTGTGTGAAAAGGATACTAACCATTGAGTTATGTAGGTCATTTGTTTCTCCCTCCCCCAAAAAGAAGGATCGTACCTGTATATCAAATAATTGGATTATGTTTAGGGATTAAAATGAATGATTTTTAAATGTAAGTATTAAAATGGATGGTTTTTAAGTATAGCAACCAAAAAAAGTTTTGTTTAACTATAAATACAATTGAGTAATTAAACTTAAAAGATATGTATACAACTCAATAGCATATTTTACTACTCAACTATCATTCTTTTCAGAAATTTACACTTCCAGTTTTCTTTCGTGCCTTTTTTTTTTACACATTTTAATATCAAAATGACGTCATTTTGCAAAAAAATGGTGACAAAATGACAGATTTTTTTAGGACATATCAATACTTTGTTACATTTAATATGTGAATAAAAATGTTGAAAATATAATAATAAAATTTACGATAGGAAAAAAATCATATATGTAAAACCATTCTGTTCACAATAATTTCTAATTTAAACTTTAATAATTTATAAAATTATTTTGAAAATAAGAGTTATCAAAATTAAATAAACACAAATAGATGAAAGATGTTTTCTAATCTTAATTTTTCTTATGCTATATTCACTTACAATCCTAAGTTGCATCTTGCAATGCAAATTCAATCATGCTCCGACTTGAATGTAGTGGGTGAGAAACTAAGGCCTTATTGAGGGGAAAGAGGAATTATTATATTGAGTTTAGATCTAATTCATCTCAAAAGTAAACCTAACATGTGAAAATGCTTCAATACATACATCATTTTGTTTATATCTCATTCATATAAAATCTATAAGACATACATTCTCACCCTAATACTTTAATATTTCAAATGTACTATTACACTAATTCTTTATTATTTCAAATATAATTTTTATAAAATTAAATATTTATGAGTAATCTAATAACATTTGAATAATAAATCTCATCAGAATTATCATTAAAATAAATTTTGACGTCGCTTTTAAATTTTGGTTTTTGTTATATATTTTAGTCATATATATATATATATATTATTGTTAAAAAAACCTAATATTGGGTAGACTAAAAGAAGATAAAATAAATAAGACTAGTATTTACATTAATTGTTATGATACGCATTACAAATCCTACACTATATAATCATAGAATGACTAACAACCCTAAATTACTCTTGCACTATTAAATTTTCTGGTTATGATTGAAATACGAATACTAAAAGTTTATATATCTTTTTTATGTTATTTGAACAACTAAAATATTTAATGGTAATAAATTTAAGTATTTTTGTAGATAATCTATTAATATTTTAAGTTTTTGCTTTAAATTAATCTAATTTAATTTTAAAGTAAATAATTTATGAGTAAATATTATTTTTATGAAAAGTTAAACTCGAAAAATACTAAAGTAGTTTTATTTAAGTTAATATAGTTGGATGTTAAATTATATCTTAAAAAACTAATTAAAATATAGTTGATACAGTGGATCGATTTAAGTACATGATAATTTAGATATTAACTTTTCAATAAAATACGTTTATATTGGTAAAATTATTTTTATTAAAGTAATTCCGGGTTTAGTCCCATGAATATATACTTGTCTCCAGACTCAATATCCATTACCTTTATAAGAAAATACTGAATATTAACCGTTTATAATTTTATAAATATGCTTCAATATCACTATTATTAAAATAAATAATTTTTTTAGCTTAAGATTTTCTAATATCTTTGGCTAGAAGAAGGTTTAACAAAAAGAAAAATATTACTTGTAAAAAATTTATTGGTTACATGATATTTTTAGCTAGGTGAACTAATGTATAAAATGGAAACTCTCCCACAAAGAATAGGTGTGCACAATATTCTCCTGATTGTTCCTTTCACACATTACTTTTCCAAATTTCGACAAAGAAAATGAATGGGAATACACCAAACCGACCAGCCCAAAAACTGACCAAAACATAGACGGCATCAGAATTTATGGGCATATGTTGTCTAATTGATTTCTAGTTTTCTCTATGGACACGATGAGACCCTTGACACATTAATTGGCTCATACACTGTGGTCGGCGATCTTCTTATTCCAAACTTCCAGGAATACAAAAAAACATCATCATCATATGGATTTCGATTTAGTTGATTAGTCAACTTCACTTTTTCCCACTACCTTTATGCCAAAGACTTTAGCACACACCAACTTTGAAGATGAAACCCAAAGACTTTCGTGTGAAAATTAATGATATTTTTCCAACTATTATTTTCTAAATCTATATCGTATATTTCAACAAATTCTCTCTCTCTATATACAGATAGATAGATAATGGAATGACAGGAATATTAGAACCACAACTAATATTGTTTATTGTAAATTGTATAATTTGTCCGATTACAATTTGGTATACATAGAAACAAACTCTTTCTAAAAAAACACGACATCAACCAACTCAAAATCAACCCACTACTTGGCCTTTCCTGTTCTTCATTCATTCAACGTATAAGCGTGTGTTTGAAAATATGTTGGTGGGGTGGTGAAAGGATTTTCTTTGCATTTTTGGGTTGAACCTATTTTTGGAAGCTTTGAAACCCATTTTTAAATTTAGATTATGTCACCAACCAATCCCTAACTTTTCTCAATTTTTCAATATTTTTTTTCAGTGTTTTGTCCTTTTTTGAACCCATCTCGTTTCTTTTGAAAAGTGATAGAGGCTCTCAAGCACATCTTGAAAAACGCATCATTATATATCAAATAAATTTTATATTAAAACTATATAAAGAAAGGCAACTGCAATAATATATTTTATTTCAATTGTCTAAAAAGTTATTTTCGTTATAAAATTACAAAATTAAGAATATAAAGTTATTAATAGTAACTGGTTTAAATCAATCAATCATCGCATATCAACTAGTGTTAAATAAATTAACTAGTTACTAATCATAATCTCTAAAAACTTACTTATTGGAAAAAATATTATGATAAAATACTTTAAGATTATAATATGGCCTTTACTAATATTATCATCAAACAAAAAGAGATTATAAACAATTTTATATATATGAAAGAGTATTCAAAAAATAATTTAATCCAAACATATATAAGATATCAAAAGAAAAAAAATAAAGGAAAAACAAGATCGGTTTCCGTTTTAGACATGTATATTTTGAGTAACGTAATTGTATTTAAATCAAATGACATCATTATCAACAAGAAAGTTTACTTCTGAAATATCGAATACAATTGGGTAATTAAAGATTAAATTCAAAATGAAGTGTTAAACTATTAAACTAAACTAATTGTGTATAAATATATATTGAATAATACGAGAAGATAAGATAAAAATGTAAAATGACTTCACGTGGTAATATATTCCCTGTCTTCTTATTCCCTGCTCTTATGTTTTTGTCGTTTTTGTGGTGACGTTATCTTTCTCGTCAATTACTCCAACTATACGACAACAACGCCCAACCAACCTTGTGTATATCCCTCAAAATCCAAAGTGTCAATATTTTTATAAGACAACACCTGTGCAACATCTTTCATTATGCCAATTTGCAATAATGGACAAGAAAAAAAAACCTTGACTTTAGATCCACTTTTTAATTTTCTTTCAGGAATAAAATCAATGTATCCTCTATGTAATCCAAACATTTTAAATAAATATAATGGTTTGGTGATCCAATCAAAATTTTCTTTGATACAATGCAACGCAGCTACATATTTTGAAATGAATTTCTTGTGTACATTTTTTTTTCTCTTTTAATGCAACACAGGAAACATATGTGCAAGGTGATAGTGCTGGCTAGAACTGTAGCATGTAGGGCGAGGACATAAATATTGACTTGAAAGGGTTTAAAGAGCACAAGGTAATGAATTGGGAGAAAGTTAGGTTTATTAATGTGGTCCCTCTTAAAGAAAATCATTTTCTCCTGAATTTATTCATACGCATCATCCACAGTATCAACTTTCTCCTGAATTCCACAGAAAGGTTTCAGCACCACACACACTCCACGCGTTGCTCCATGTCCAACACCTGTGAACTTTCTGCCACCCACATTTCAAATTTTAGATTCCATAATGGCCCAATGTGTATGGAGAAGGTATTTTCAAACTTTATGTAAAAGGTATTTGCTCCGTGACTCAAAAAGTAACTTTTGTAGTGCTACATACAGAGAAAAATTAGGAATAGACAAGTTAATAATATAATTGGGCCACGACTTTTGGAGACCATATAATTATTGTTTGAGACATAGACAACATATAATAAACGTTAAATTGATTAAGCAACTTTTACTTGGCAGTGTACCAAATTGTAGATCTAGCAAAATTATCTCTTAGAACAAAAACATTAGGCACACACACAGATTTTGGGCCCTTGTTACTATTGTTCCATAAGCCCAAGTGGTTAGCCCATCTATATGAGTGAGCTCTCAACCCATACAATTCCTTCATACTCGTTCTTGTATACTAGATTAACGGATTTCAGTTATTTGGGGTTTTTCATACCCGAAGAGTATTTTTTTTCTGTGACAAATTAATAGACAAGAATGTAACAAAAGCGTTTTTATTGGTTTGTGCGATCTTGATCTGAAATTATCGTTGTTGAAGGATGAGGAAGAATGTGGTGGTGGTGGTGAGCACAACAATTGCGGTGGTTGTAGTAGGGACATTGATCAGAAAGTGGAAGCGGTGGAAAGAGCAACAGGTAAAGCAAACGAAGCAAATAATTAGAAAGTTTGCTAGGGAAAGTGCCACCCCATTAACAAAGCTTTGGCAAGTAGCTGATGATATGGTGTCTTGCATGAAAATCTCTCTTGCTACTTCCGATGAATCATCCACTCTCAACATGGTCGTTTCCAACCTTACATCGCTCCCACTTGGGTAATTAACATTTTTTCCTACGTTTTTCTCTTTTTCATCATCATCATGATGCATGATTTCGGTATGGAGTATTTATAAGTTTTGTTAATCTTTATGGAAAACCTTGACTAATCATTTTTAATAAAACTTTATTTAAAATATTTGTGTTCAATTCCATACTTCTAAACTTGAAGCCTAAATATTGTAGGACCTATTTAATCTGCTATTGTTGCTTATTTATTTTCTCTTACAATTTATTAAAACAAAAAGATCAAATTTAATTCTGTTCTGTGACTAAACTAAATTATAAACTAACATTGATTGGAACGTGTCAGAGATGAAGAAGGATTCTTCTATGGGGTAAATTTGCATGGAACGCATTTGTTGATGTTGTGTGCGCGGCTAGGAGGAAAGAATAAGCCTATCTCTGCCTTACAGAGAGAACAAATTTCCATCCCTGATGCTGTCTTGGCTGGTCCTTCTGAGGTACTTTTACCATAAATATTAATGTTTATGCTATAATACGAATATAATGTTGGTTTTTAAGATGCAATTTATTTTCTTAGTTTCATTGATGCATTATAATGGCCAAAGCTCACGTAAAACTTGTTTTGTCAGGAAATAACTGATTACGTAGCTACAGAGATAGCTAAGTTCGTTTCGGGGCATCCTGAGATTGAGGAGACTGCACCCGCCAAAAAGAAGAAACTGGGCTTCACCTTGTCATATCCAGTTGATGAAGCTATCCCTTTCTCGGCCACAACATTTCAACGCAAAAACGCAAACAACCCAGTTGAGTTTAGTACACATACATAAAATTGGTTCTTCAACTAAATGCTAATCCAAGCCAAGACTGAACCTTTTTCGTGTTGGAAGACTAAAACATTCATGTTGTGGAAGCAGGTTCGCAAAGGAGTGGTGAAGGACCTAAATCGAGCGTTGACGAACCATGGAATGAAAATGCACGTTGCTTCACTGGTTAGAACCCTATCAATCAATTTTGCAAATGTTACATTTTCAGGGGTGTTTGTCTTTCCACGTCTGAACCAATAGCAGATTCAAAACATTAATACTGAATAGGTTGATGAAACTATTGGAGGCTTGGCCGGTGGAAGATACTACAACGGGGAGAGCGTGGCTGCAGTTACCCTTGGCACCACCACAAATGCTGCCTATGTAGAACCAGCAGAGGAAGTTGCCAGTGATCTCAGTCTCCCAATTCAAGTGAACTGGTTAGATAATATGACTATTACAATATCCATGTTCGAGAAATTATCAAATAGTCCTGAACAATAATTATATGCCATGAAGAGATTAGTTAGATGTAATGATTTTAGATGATGTTATAATTTGTTCAGTGCACACATTATGTGTCAATTGTGAATTAAGCAACTTAAATGATTAATTCGGGTGTAGTATTGCAGGCGATTAGCATGGAGTGGGGAAACTTCAATTCCCCTCATCTTCCTTTGACATCATATGATGCCAGTGTAGATGCTGAAAGCTCAAATCCTGGTAGCGAGGTATGTATAGCTCCTGAAATCACTGTTGTGCATTTACCATTGTTATAAATATATACCAATCATCTGCAATTCGCAACTGAGTCTTCTGTTTTCTACCTCATCAGATTTTCGAAAAGCTTATTTCAGGAATGTATTTGGGAGAAGTTGTGAGACATGTCTTGGTGAAGATGGCGCGGGAAACAGACTTATTTGGAAGCACAGTGCCTCCAAAGCTAATGACTCCCTACTTACTCAGGTACCTCACCCATAATTAGTTCCTATATTGCAAGCCTCTGTCACTTTATTGCATAACTATTTCTGTGTATGGGTCAAAATTGATTGTTTTAAATGAAATTGAATTTGCAAAAATGTTTTCGATTAACATTAATTTTAAAATTACCCTCTTGAGATCCTTTTAAACATTTTTACTATTGCTACATGCTTTTTTCACTTTCCACCCTTTATTTTAAAAAGTTAATATTTTAGTTGAATAAAAAAGTAATCTTACATAAAATCCACCTATACTCCAACCCGATTTACTTGTTTCACATGTGACTAAATATATAAAAATTTGGAAAAATTTATTTTGACATTGATATAAGACAAAATTCTCACTTTACAAGTAATCTTAATAATATAATAATATATATTAATATTTTTTTAAAATATTAAAAATTATGATTAATTTAAATTTTTAAATGTGAAATGAATATATTTTTAAATGGAAGAGGCAAAATACACCAGCCTAAAAATTTATAAAAAAATCACTTAGTTAATAATTTAAGGCTATTTTGGATTATAAAATCTGAACACATACTAAATCTTCATCTAATTTTGACTTTACGAAACAAAAATGAGTGTATTTAAGAAAAGGGACCAAAATTTTCCACATAATTTAAGAAGCTAATATGATCCTATTTCACGTAGAAAATCAATGAGCTAGCATGAATGAAAAAGAGTAGTACAGAGAGTGTAATTCAAATAATGAGACTATTTACCACTTTGTGCAGGTCCCCAGATATGGCTGCCATGCATCAAGATACGTCGGAGGATCGTGAAATAGTGAGTGAGAAACTGGGAGAAATTTTCGAGGTAAGAATATAGACATCACCTTTGTAATAATAAGATACATGCCAGCAAAAAAAACGTGAAAAGTTAATTAACATGCATAATTGCTATTCAACGTAGCACAGATCAATAACTGTAGTCTAATGGCACGGGAAGCGGTGGCTGAGGTGTGCGACATAGTTGCAGAGAGGGGTGCACGATTAGCGGGAGCAGGAATTGTGGGAATAATTAAGAAGCTTGGAAGAATTGATAATAGAAAGAGTGTGGTGACGGTTGAAGGTGGACTTTATGAGCACTATCGCATTTTCAGAAATTACCTTCATAGTAGTGTGTGGGAAATGCTTGGCAATGATCTCTCAGACAATGTCATTATTGAACATTCACATGGTGGTTCCGGAACTGGAGCTTTGTTCCTTGCTGCTGCTCAAACTCAAACACATCGTTCAGATTCTTGACCCTTTATATTCAGCTCTTATTTTCTTTTCTTTTGGGCTTGCTGTTTCCAGAAGAAAAATACATAATGATGATGATGATGCTTGAACTACAAAGAAGATTTTCTTTTGCGTTTGAAGGCGTTATTTCTTTCATTGATTAGCTAATAGTGAGATATTTATCCATCATAATTGATTTGTCCCAAATGATTATGAAAAGTGAATCTAATGTCTTTTAGATATATTATGGAGGAATCCGATAGATGGTGAAAAAGAAGGCTCTAAGAAGAGTTTATTCTAGAGTGTTGTTAAACTATTGTGGTTCCAGTTACCTTAAGTTAGACACCACTCTGATATTGCCAAGACATCATTATGAACGAGGGGTTCTTGTAAATGACATTTCAATGCCACAGAGGATATATGAAATGTGTACCTCGTGTTATGACATTGGTGATATTCATAGTTGTAAATGTGTTGGGATTTTAGCTCAAATCATGGCTTCACAAGAGAAATATATCAGAACATTTTTTTTGCGATGCTATATATATATATATATACTATAATGAGTGTATTAAGCTATATTTTCTTTGTTTTTTATTTTCTTTATTTTTTATTTTTGTTGTTTTTTTATAATAATTTTAAATAAAAATAATAATAAAAATAATAAATAAAATAAATTGAATATTAAATAATTAAAATTTCTTTATATTATAATAATATAAAATAAAACAAATAATGAACTTAATAAATAAAATAAATTGAATATTAAATAAAGTTTACAAAATGTAAAAATTGAAATTGTTATTAATATAATAAAAATTGATTTATATGGACAATTTTTTCTAGTATGACCCTCGTTCCTACATAAAGAACAATTCCGTGGTTTATTTGAGTTTGACTCATCCATCTCATTCCTTATACAACTAGTTGAAGGTCTTCCAGAAGTATGTCGTCGTGTAGTTGGATCAGGAATAAAATTTGGTCTCGTATAAGAAGACTAATAATCTTCATTTGGAACGGGATGAAATTGTACTTCGTAAGCTTTAAAAATATTGTTTAAGTTATAGACAGGGTCCACGTATGTACCTAATTGTAAATGAGAAAATGAACGCACAACAATGACGTGAGAGCAAGGCAATCTAAGAGCTTGAAATTCTCAGCAGTCACACCACCAATCATTTAATCTAACTGTGCAGTTGATTTTTTCGGCGGTGATGGGGATTTGTCAACTCTTGGACATTGAATTCTGTATTTTCTCTGTTGTATGTTTCAACACAACACATGCGAGCACGATTTTAATTCTCGCGAAGTAAGGAAGCAAATTCTTCTGAATATTGATGTCCTGCTCGTAACATCATTTCTGCTTTTGACCCATGTTCGACAAACCAAGTTATGGTTTTGTGAAATGCTGCTTTAACTAGGGCATATATAGGTAAAGCTCTTGCTCCCTTTAATACAGAGTTCATGGCCTCGGCCAGATTTGTCGTCATATGTCTATATCTTTTGCCTCCTTCATATGCTTGTGTCCACTTTTCTAATGGTATGTCATCCAACCAGGATACCTGCTGTGGAAACTCGGCTCTCATAGCAGTTTATTTTGCTAAAAGAGTTGGTTGTTTCATTTCGTATCCTGAAAAAAAAAGACTACCTCAGAATACAGGTTTTCAAAAGAATTATTTATGAATGTAAGAATAAGTACCAAAGTTGATGACTTGTCTTTTCAACTCAGCATTCCTGAATCTTTTATTGAAGTTTGATACAATGTGTCGAATGCAGAATACTGAGGAGAGATCATACCATTGAAGTTCTTCAGAAGTCGAGGCGGATAAGATTCCGGAACCTCTGTCGGTTATCATGCATAAATTTGGTTGAGGAGTAACGTGTTGCTTTAGGAATTGGAAGAACCATAACAAAGCTTCTTTGGTTTCACCCTCAACGATTGCATATGCCAATGGAAAAATATTTCTATTTCCATCTTGCCCAATGGTCGTTAGTAAAGTTGCATGATAATTACCTGTTAAGAAGGTTCCATCAACTTGAATGAGTGGCTTGCAATATTTGAATCCTTCAATGCATGGCTTGAATGCCCAAAATACACGTTGCAATACATATACATTGTCATGATCCTCAATACAGGAACCTATGTATCGAATAATGGTTCCCGAATTTGTTTGTTGAAGGGCTTCCATCCATCTTGGAAGATCGTTGTACGATTCTTCCCAATCTCCGAAAGCCATGGCTATTGCTTTTTGTTTGGTCATCCATGCTTTTCTGTAGGAGATAGTATAGCCATATCGGTCTTTTATGTCTACAATTACACTTTTAACCGGAATGGATACATTTGTGTTGACCAATTGATAAATGATATGAGCAATGTGTGTTGAATCGAGATTGTGGTGATCAGGGTGCAAAGTTATTGTTAAACAAGAATGAGAAGCTTCAATTTTCTTGATTTGCCATTGTTTGTGTATCTTGCTGTACGATGCTCTAATATATCATTGACACTCATTGTTATAATGTACACATCGAGCAATATATTTCTCGGATTTTGACCCAACAACCAAAAAGATGTAACCTTGCTCAATGCGGAAATATTTGATAACACTGACTGCAACATCCTTTGAGTCAAAATGCATTCCCTCCGATATTTATGTTGTATGTGCATGTCCACTCGATGACTCTGCTAATTGATTAATAATATCATCATCCTCTGAGTAGTATTCTTCATCTTCCAAACTAAAATCTTCGATTATATCAGCACGATTCATTTTTTGAAAACAAAATAAGGTAATTGAATATGTAAGACTTTAATGTAGGAAAGAATAAAAGTTAATAGAGAGTTGTAATCCTAATTGCAAGAACTCAAACTATGAATGGAGAAAAAGTATTGAAAACAGCCCGCATATATATAGCATGGCAGGGGCTATAAGGGGGTCTGAAAAATTTTCATTACCGAAATTTAATTTTGTTAATAGAAATTATTTCTTAAAATTATTTTATAAATATCTATTTTAAATTTCATGTTATTGATTATAATTTTTGGTAAAATTATTTTATAAATATATATTTTTAAATTTGATTTTATTAATATAAATTTTTTGTAAAGTAATTTTATAAATAATTATTTTAATTTGATTTATGTTTATAATAATAATTTAATATGGAATGAATGCGTGCAAGGTGGAAAATGCAATTCATTAGAAGTTGTGTAACCCTAGCACGACTTCCTTTTCTCTCTCCCCCTAACCCTATTCGTCCATGGCGCAGGCACGACACATGGTCCCAGCGTAAAGCAAAGCATCTCTCATGTCTATTTATCCTTGCCGCAAGCGCGGCACATGGTGTCAGCATATAGAAAAGCATCTCCCAACAGTGGTGTGGCAGCCCAACAGTGGTGTCGCAGCGTAAAGCAAACCTCTCCAAACAGTCGCATAGCACAGGAGGTTGCAGGAGCGTCCAGGCACGCACACGGAGTATTGAATTGATGGTGAATGCATCTGCAAATGCACACTTGATCTACACCTTTAAAACCTAGCCATAGGTTTCCCTCTTCTCGTGTGCTACCAGTCTTCTCCATTCTCTCTACTTGTGCTATCTGGCGTGCTTTTTTCTCTGCAAATAGGCGGTCTTCTATGACGGTTTTCTCAGGCGTGGTGTGGTCTTCTTTCAAGGTCTCAGCAGCGTTCCATCCCATCACTGCACTAATTACCTGGTTTAATCTTTGTTTCTGTTTAGGGTTTGAGTTAGGTTTTCCTTTTTTTTTCTAGTTGTATTATGCTTTTTATTTCATTTACGTTTTGTTCATTTTTTTTTCACTTTCTATTTTGGGTTTAATTTTATTTACTATTTGTTAATTTTTTCTATTTCTGTTTTGTTAATTTAAGTTTTGTTAATTTTTCTTTAAATTATCAAATTAAAAATATTTGATTTATTTTTTCTACATGGGTGTGTGCGTTTTTTTTTCTATTTCTATTTTTTATTTAGTTAAATTTTATTTTCTTTTTTATTTAGGTTTTATAATTTTGTTTTCAAATACTAAAATTAAAATATTGGATTTATTATTTCTCCAGTGTGCGTTTTTTTGTTCTGTTTGTATTTTTTATTTAGTTAAACTATATTTTCTGTTTCTGTTTTTTTATTTAGGTTTTGTTAATATTTTCTTGATTTCTAAAATTAAAAATATTGGATCTATTTTTTCTGCATGTGTATGTGCGTTTTTTTTGTGTTTGTATTTTTTATTTGACGTGAGTTTAATTAAATTTAATTTTTTGTTTTTGTTTTTTTTATTTAACTTTTGTTAATTTTTTTCTAATTTTTTTTATTTGACGTGAGTCTACTAATGCCAGATACATCTGCATCACGAGTACATTTAATGTACTACTTGAAGACTTAGCCTCAGTTACTAACTATAGTTGGGGGTCAACTGTACTTGCATGTTTATACAGAGCCCTAGATCATGGAGTAGACGTCACTCAAGATAATATTGGTGGATGCATGCTACTCCTGCAGTGGGCATGGGACCGCATCACGTGCATTTGTCCAACAGTCCCCACCTTGACTATTATTGAGATTGCTGAAGGTTACGGTTTCCCTTTGGCAAGGAGGTACATTCTTATTTTAATCACCTATTTTTTATATAAACAAGACATTTTATTTTCAATTGAATTTGTTATGTAAATTGCAGGTGGTCTAGACCTAGTCTAAGGTCTAATATGATCACATATACATTGTTATTTCTACGGGTCAAATTTGAGCAGCTTCAGCCAAAAGAGGTATTGCATTTCATATTTTATAAATATGTTTATATATTTGAATGTTGTTGTACATTTTATTATCTTTTGTATAAAATGCAGTTTTTGTGGACTCCTTACGCAAGGAGTAATTTAAGGGACTTAATAATTGGTGATGTCCCTCCTGTGACTCGTGCCATTGTTCCCATGATTTGTTTCGCCATGTCGAGCCTCATCCAGCTGATAAGGTTATGCGGCAATTTGGTCTTAGACAGATCATCTCTCAAGATCCAATCAACTTGGATGAGTTACATAAGCATGATATGAGAGGGAAAACGGATAGAAATTGACCTCAATATCATGAAACATGGATCACAATGTGGAATGATCGACAAAATTCTTTAATTGAAGGAGTCGGTTTCCATGGAAATGGCCACCTTAGAGAAAATACACCATATATGCAATGGTATTTTCAAAGGACTATTCGTTATATTTTCTCTCCTGAAGACGAAGAAACAAATGATGACGAGGTAAATATACTTTAGTGCTTCTAATTTTACAATTCTTTTGTACTAATATTTCATATTTTGTTTTCACCAGTACGACACACAAGAAGAGCAACTACCATCACAATATGCTCAACAAAATTAGCAGTCTAGTGAGCAACATGACAACAGTCACCAACTTCTTAGACAAAGATCCTTTTCCGTATTATGGACATATGCCACACATGCAACCTGGCTCATCATCGGAATTTGGAGGAGTGGCTTCCACCTACACTATTTTCCAGTTTCAACAAAGTATTTTCAACACCTCTTCCATGACACCTCCATCTGCATACTATCAACCTCCTCCACCTCCACCAACGTATAATTATGGGGGCATACCTTTTCACATGCCTACCACAGAGCAAAATGTAGAAAGGGAAGTTGATGAGCAACCTAGCCCAAACCAAGAACGACGACCTAGACGCCAAACTCGGAGACCACGTTGTGGGACAGGTGGTCATCATTGAATGTATTAATTTATTGACGGTGTTGTAATATTTTTCTATGTTAATACTTACTTTATTTTTTATTTTAGCAAGTCGAACTAATTTATATTTTAATTATATGAAAGACACGATTCATAACAATACAACGCGTAAAACAAAAATCTCATTACAAAAATTAAAATAAATTCTATCACATTGACAATAACATAACTCTTTACCTTTTAAAAATACACAACTCTTTCATTAACAGCAAATAACAAACCTAGTACATTAATAGATAAAATCATAAACAATTCACCAATCAGTGACTCCACCAGTATGTGTGGAAGTTCCACAATTAATTTTTGCTGGCTCAACCTTCATTAAATTTACAAACAGTTCCATTTCTTCACCTCTTCTAAACTCTGAATACCAACCAATCACCTTATTAACATCTTCATCAGTAAATATTTGCGCAAGGCCATGTGTTTCGACTGCAGTAACAATAGGAAGGTGATAACAATAAAAAATATTTGTAACAACTCTATCACTTGTACAAAATACTTGACTATCAATTATTTGCTGCAAATGGTTAAATGTAATACGATTTGAAAACCTGCATAAGGATTGAGTATTATTATCGTAACATACTCTAGCATAAAATGAGTTAAAAACATTTAATTCCTCTCTCAAAACCATATTTACTATAAAAAGAAAGAAAACTAATTTTTTAATATATAAGAAATAAAATTCGAGAATGACTCTCGAGACCTTATACAAAAATAAAATTTAAGAAAAGAGAAAATAAATCACAAAACCCGAAAGTAACTCAAGTGCAAAGGGAGATGCAAAGAAGGAAGGTGCAAAGGAAAGAAGAGCAAAGCTTCGCGACACTGAAAATGGCAAGTGAAAGAAACGTTGTGCATGTGAAATATATAGGGTTGGAAACCGTGGTATGTAACACAACTCTCTGTGGAAGTCGTGCTACGTAGCACGACTTTGGGTCCAACATTTAAAAAAAAAAACAAGTCGTGTTAGGAAAACACGATACTCTATTAAAATCATGTTTTCGTAACACGACTCCCTATTTTGAACGTAGGAAAAAGAAATTCGTCTTACAAAAACACACTCTTTCACAAAATTTGTCTTACCATAACACGACTTAATCCAAATCGATAAAAAAAAATAAACTACATCCGTAATTTCCAAACAAATTTGCTCGCGTACAAAAACGGCCACAAACCTCATCCCAAAAGTTTCTTCCCTCTTCCTCATTGACCCCAACATCTCATTCCCCGTGCCCGTGGAAAAAGAATCTTCTCCAACAACCACCACGTCTTCAACATTGATCATGCAATCACAATCACTGTCACCTTCCTCAATTACTTCTTTCAAAGATCACACCTTAACCACCCTCATTATCGTTGCATGACGCTATACTTACTCTTCAATAACACCTTCATAATAGTATCTTCACATCTCCCAACAACACATTCTCTTCTTACTTTCCTTCCTTCACAATTACCTCTTTAAACCAAAAATCGTTACCCTCACTCGCAAGTTTTTCAGCACTAATATTGCTCGAGTATTTATTATAATTAGGGTAATAATATATAGGGTGTCAATTGAATGCATTTTAAGGCTTAACTTGATTTGCGTTTGATATTTTTTTTGAAGGGCTAAAGTTATAAAGCTTACAATATAGGATGATGCCAACGTAATGAAATATTAAATTTATATTAAAATATTTGCATAGAAACTTTGAGTGGGAGTAGGAAAGTGCAGTGGTGGGGAGTGGTGTGGATTTCGCCAACTTTGCCATTATTCCAACTCTTCAAAATTGTTTATTTTCTATATAGTACATGTTTCAATGGACGTTGAGATCAATTTATCAGTTTTATGTCATTGGGTTCAGTTCGTGTGAGGTTTCTGAATGTTAAAACAAAATACACTCTTAATTTCTATTGAAGACGAAAAAGGTAAAATATTCTATTAAGTTTATTCTTTACGAAGATTAGAAATGCCCGTTTTCCTTGTCTTACTCCATCCATATCTTTTAAAATAAACCATATACTAAACATATTTTAAATTAAAACTTACATAATATATAGATATATATCAAAAACCAAAAAAATAAGTAGTTGAGAAGTCATATTAAATTATTAACTAATACAAACGTATAAGTTTGACGTCATATTTGACTTAACACTATAAAATGCTAGAAGCCAAGTATGGGTTGAAGGTATGATGAAAGATGTAAAGAAGTGGGAGGTGGAGATAAGAAAGTTGAATGAGACTTTTTCTTAAATTATAAGGTGAGATTTGATAAGACTCCATTATCTAATTTAATCAAGTAAACAAGTAACTAAAAATTGGATAAGACTCATCTAAATCTTATTTAATTAAAACCCATTTTAGCAAACAACTAAAGCAATGCATATGGAGTTTTTCTTTACAAAATTTAATGGTAGGTGGGATTGTTATGGGTAGACATAGGTTATACATTTGATAAAATACTTTACTTATTTTTTTTTATTAATTTAAAGATTTGTTAACCTTATAAATATTATTTCGTAGTACTTTGTAGCGTTTTTTATACTCTAGTTAGTTTAAGTGATAATTTTTAAAACAACATAGAGTTTTCTATATTTTTTTAATCTTTGTAATATTAGTTAAATTTGTATTTTAACCTTTTAAATAACGTAAATTTTATCATATTTTAAAACATGCTAACAACTTAATAAGCTTAATGAAAATATTACATTTACTTAAAAGATGGTATTTTTGTTCAAAATATTTTATGATATTGTATAAGTTAATAATACGATGTACAAAATGAAAAAAAAAAGAATAATTAAAAGAAGATATTATAACTGAAATAATTTATCTATAAATAAAAACTATAGAAGTTTAAATTATAAATACCCAAAATATATTTTTATAAATTAAACTAAAATTGATCTAAAAATATCATTTAAACGTATTTCTTTGAATAAATTTATTGAATATTTATAATTCAATTTAAAAAATAGCTTTTTACTTCTAAATAATGTTAAAAAATAGTATTGAATAGAATTTCTTTAATATTGCTATTAAATCAGTGAAGTATTTATCTTTAGTAACAAGACTATAGACATGTTGTGAATTACATTAATTGTGAGTGGACCAAACTTACAATGGTTTAGTTTAAAAACTTTGTAGTTTTGAAATTTTTAAATTTAGTCACAAAATCTAAATTTGAATTATAGAAACCAATTTTTATTTTTAATTAAAACTCTTTTAGTGATGGAAAGGTTGCAATATTACCCATAGTGATCATATATATGTAGAAAAAAAACCTATCGTGGAGATAGTGTAGGTATATATCTTAAAAGTCTAAAACAGAATTATACTATTAATTTTAAAATTATAATTAACTATATATTGCATAAGTTTTAGAATGTATTTTTAAAACTGCAAAATTATTAGAATAAAAAATATTTTTCTTACAAAATATGATGTTTAAAAATTCAGGACGAGATCATGTTAAAGAAAAATTATTTTCTCACTTATCTCATTGTCAATATAGTCTTTTATTATAAATTATATCACTTAAAACTCAATTCAGATAGGGGCTGATACGTTGCAGTAAATGTACTCCAATATAATACCTTTACTAATCTCACATAAATCACAATTAAAGTATTTAAAAAAAATAAAAATCAAGTGAAAGTGTATGAAAAGAATCACTAAAATATCCATAGATTTTTTTTTTTCATTTAGGCAATGATGTCCTCAGTCTCTACTATTTCCTTTATAAAAACAAAAGTCTCTCAATTATTTCAAAATATTATATTTTTTATTTATGTATGTATACGTATATCTTAATTGGCTATCACTTTGAATCTATCTTCCTTAATCTCATGTCTAAAAATAAGTAATAACTTCTCATCAAAACTGAAACTGTTCATAATTGGTTCAAAAATGTAATTTAGATCGATATTAATTTAATATCAACTTTAGTTTTAGTTTATATATTTAAAAAGTTGTTAAACATTTTAATGGTACAGAAGAATAATTATTTTATGAAATATATAAACTAAAACACTAATTTTCTCTCAATCCCGTGCATATACAGAAAAGATATTAAGCTTAGCACATATGTATGTGTGCTCACATTTAAGTGTCTGTTAGAGCCGAAAGAACATTTGCGAGAAGAGAAAGTTCCTTTTAATCACGTCCCATCAGAAGGGCGTGGTTAGTTGCGTGGTGGCGTAGTTAAAGGAAAGGAGAGAAAGAAGTAGAACATCTTGAGCTCAGAAAGAATGTGGCAATGGATAGATTAGACAAAGATTGGGCAACTACCACACAAGCTTTTGGGCTGATATGATAGGAAACTGTGCTAGTAATCTGCAAAATTAATAGGTCTACTTAGGTTCCTCAGAGATTCTTCCCATTTTCATTAATGCTCTATTTGAAACTACCAATTTACTACAGACAAAATGGTGAAGAAAATGTGAAAAACGAAATAAAATTCACGAAAAATAAATAAAAATTATAGAAATCAAAACAAGACCAAGATGATAAACTTTCTCTGCTAAAATAAGAGGATTTGTCAAAAATGTTTATTAAATATCAATAAATTCTCTTTTTTTTAATAAGTTGTATATAAATAAAAATAAAATATTTATTAATATAATCTATTACTAAGTATGTATAATAGACCATTATAATAAGTATTTTATTGTTATTTAAATTTTAAATTACAAATATGATTAATATTTTTAATAATTATATTCATGATATGAATTTTTATATTATATTAAATAATTCAATAAAATTAAAATATTCAAATAATTAATACTTTACTAATACATAATTTTATTTACAAAAAGAAATAGATAAAATAAAAAATAAAATAAAATAATTTAATATTTGATTAATAGTTTATTTTAATAAGATAAATAATTAAAAGAAAAATGTTTGAATCAAATTTTTGAAATATAAATATTTTTATTTATTAAGATTTGATAATATTTGCATTTTATTTTAAATTTTTATTTTATTTTTAATTTATTATTTTTATATCAAATTACTTTAAAATTATTTTTAAATATATATATAAAAAATATATTTTATCACATCAATCAAATTTTTTATAAACTTTTTCTATATTTTCTTTTCACTTTTCCTCAAACCTCATTTTCCTTTTTTTAAAATCTAAAAGATCCTACTTAATTTAAGTAATGGAATAACTAATTAAGTTATAACTAATATTTGTTCAACCTTCTAAATGTAGATATACTAAGGAGATTTTTTGGAAGATTTAATATCCCGATTTAATTTATATAAAAAATTATAATATTATTTTTAATTCAAAATTTTAAGATAATAAATTTATGGATTTTTTTCTTATATGAATTTTATATTTCTGATCAAAGTAGAACTAAAACTTATATTTAAATTCTTAATAATTTTTCTTGTGAATTTTCATCCTCAAATACTTTTATTATTGTTCAACATAACAGAACATTTGTGTATCAAATCAATATAAAAGAATAACCAAAAATTAATTCAAAAAGTCGATATGCAATCAAAATAAAACTTTTTGGATGGATTTGGATTTTTTTTAAATCGCACGGTTTAGATCAATTTGCAGTTCAAAATTTTGAAATCGATCCAAACTTAAAAAATTAAAATTAATTAAATATTAATATATTATTTATTATTTCACTCGTATGCAAAATATGTGTATGTAAGAAAAAAATCTAATGTGTTTAACTTGGTTCAATGTCTATAAATTTGTGACAGAAAATAACACAACATACAATAGATTTAGGTTTAAGATATTTTGGTAGTGGGAATGTTATATTATTAGTCTTGGGGAGAAACATTATACAATAAAGCCGTAAAATTTATCTAAACCAAACTGAAAAAAATTTGTTTGGATTGGTTCAGATCTTTGTATGTTCAAATCTAATTGTGCATTTTTATGTTTAGTTGTTTGGGAAGTCGAAACCAATAGTAGTTTATATACACCTTCCTATCTTGGGTGTGTTTGGGTGAGAGTGAGGATAGAAAAAGAAGGAAATGAGAGAAAAGTGAGTGGAAAGTAAGGTTGTTTGGATTAAGAGAAAGTGAAAATAAATGAGTTAAAAGTGATATAGTAGATATGATTGATATGATAAAATAGATGTAATTTTATATTAATATTTCAAAAATAGTTTATCAAATAAATTTTTAAAAATAATTTTTTAATATAAAAATAGCTCTTAAACATGTAAATTAAAGTTAAAATAAAATTAAAATTAAAATATTATAATTTTAATATATAAAATTATATTTTAAATATTAAAATAATTTTTTTTACATAATATTAAAATTTAATTAATTAACTAATTTTATTTATTGATTATTTTAATATCTATTTTAGTTATTTAAATATAATATTTAATTTATTAAAAAAATTATATAGGCCCAGGTAAGTTTGGTCCAGGTCAAGCCAAAGTTAACTAGTCAATATCGTGCTAAGTTGAATCAGGCTGACGTCATGCAAGTTGAGTCGGCCTATGTTAAGTTGAGTAGTGTCGAGCGCACATCATATCGATTTAAGCACAATCCATGTAGGGTTGAGTCAAACTCACGTCAAACCAAGTTGAGTCGAATGGAGTGTATGTCAAGCCGATATGGAGTCCGATACATGTAAGGCCTAATCGAGTCAGGCGTATGTCAATCAAGTTGAGTCAGACCCATATCGGTCAAGTCGAGATAGCCCAACATTAGCCAAGTTGAGATGGCCCAACATTGACCAAGTCGAGTTGGACTCATGACAGTATGAGTCAAGTCCTGCCCATCTTCAAACGAGTTGAGTTAAGCCCACCTTAAGGTTGAGTCAAATTAGGCCAACTTCGAGTTGAGTTGAGTATGACCCACTTTAGATCGAGTCGAGTTAGGCATACATCAGTTGATTTGATTTGAGCTCATTTTTATCGAGTTGAGTTAGGCTCACATTTGCTGAGTCAAGTCGAACTCATATAAGAATGAGTCTATTCGTTTCAACTTGAGCCACATTGAATAGGGCTCACATTGGGTCGTATCAAGTTTGACCCACAACAATAGAGTAGAGTCAACCATGTGTTGGCCAAGTTGAATCAAGTTGTTGGTTAAGACATTTCTAGCCCACAAAAGGCCAAATCGACTAAGGCTACCATGGGTTGGATTAAGACATTTCTAGCCCACATAACGAGTATAATAGTATCTGTCCTTTGCTATTTCAAATATTAATTAAATAATCTTTTACAATAAAATAAAAATCACAACAAAGAAAACATGATATTATAAAGGATTTAATGCTAAAATGGTACACGTATTCTTTTCTCTAATAACAAATATCAATAAAAAAATTATAATTGTATAAATCTTAAATTTGAGTATCATCAAATAACAATTGAATAAAATTCAAATAATTACATAAAAAAATAAAAAATAATCAAATATATGCTCTAAAAATAAATTACAAAACTTATAAAAAAATTAATATAAAATATTTTAAATTACTTAACTAAATATATTTTAATAATTTAAAATAATAATAGATATGAGATACGAAACAAGATATTAGACAAATATAAAAATAGGGACTAAACAAAAATATACATTCTCATCTTTAATCCGTACTTAATATAAAATATAAAATATTATATATAGTTATATTAATATTTAATTAATATAAATTTTTTTTATTAAAATCAGAATCATAAAAATAATACCAATAAAAATAAGATCATTTGTCATCTAATAATATTATGAGAAAAGAAATAACTTAAACATATTAAAAAAAGTGAAACATAGATTGTAATAAAGTGCCTATTTAATTTAGAATGATCATATGTCTCTTTCCTTACCTGAAAATTAGAAGAAACATACATTGAAAAGAGATCTTTCGAAATAAACTTTACTGGATTATTATACGGGTGTCATAATAAGGGTCAACATCCCCATTTGCTTTTTTTAACAGAAAAACACAAAGGAAAGCTTCGAAGTTACATCACGACGTAACATATCTGTATTAGAGCATACACATCCTAAATTGAAAGCTATGTTCATTCATAAATAATTTATTTAATAAAATTTTAACTATAATATATTATATTTAAGGGTATTTTTCGGCCCAGAAAACATGGCTTTTTGGTAAGTGTAAAGGTCCACTGGAAGATAAATACACGGTCTCACCACATCATTGTGTGAGGATGAGATGCAAAAGCAATGGTTCATTTGGAAGGATAGATAGAGTTAGTGGGAGTTCATTCATCCATGACAGAGAGGGGTATGATACATGCCAAAGTCAACATTAATGACTTAACAATGACAAATGCATTGTACTCACTATTTATTAACTTCCATCTTCTTTTCTTTTCTTTTCTTTTCTTTTCTTTTCTTTTCTTCCTTCTCAGACAGATCCTCGTCACCTCACCTATGTTTTAGCCCACAAGACGACAAAGCAGAGGGTGCTGCTTCTGGGCTTCTAAAACCCATTCAAACAACAACTGATAATTATCCTTTTCAACAAAGTCTTCTCCTTTCTTTCTACACACCTTCTGGGCCCAAATCATGTAGCCTGTTCTTATTAAAATAAATTATGAGTTAAATGTATTTTTAATTTTTAAATTATTTATTAAAATTATATTTTCTTCATAGATAATTTTTTATTTTTTTATTAAATAAAATATCTTTAAAAAAATAAAAATAAACAAAAGTAACTTAGAAGACTAATAGTAGCAGATTAAAAAATTATAAAAAAATAAATAAAAAATTAATATATTATCAAATATTATTTACATAAACTCATATAACAAAAGATAAAATAATTTTAAAATTTATTTAAAGATAAAACATAATTTTAATAAAATAATTAAAAAAAATTAACTCGTAAATTATTTCCAAAATTTAGCTAATCTTTTATTTCTCCTTTTCTAACATATCCAACCGAAATGCAAAGATTAACTTTTTTTTCCATCAAATTAGTGAATCTACAGTTTTATGATTCAAGACTTTTTTTCTTAAATCAAGTATTCAACATGTTCACTGTATGTTATAAAAATGTACAATCATTGAACCTGCAAAATAGTATACTGATTTATAATTTTATTTATAAATGAAGTTATCATAATTAAATATCTTTTTCATACACGTGATTTTTCTTATCATTTTGGCTCTACAAGTAATTTGGAAGTTAACTTAACCATTCCTTAACTCTCATTTATTTTCAAAACATAATTCTTTTATTACATTTTTTTGGGTGTTTTATGTTTGATATAAATGTTTCATGTTAGTTAAAGTTTTTAGAGTAATAACTAGGTAATATGCATTAAAGAAATATATTTTTAAAATTAGATTACAATTTCTAAAATAATATAACTAATTACTAACTAATTAAAAATTAATTTAGAATATAACTTTAGTAAATAGATAAAATTTTAATAGTTCATATCAAAGACTAATTTAAATTTCAATTCTTCTCTATATACAATTAAATTTAATAATTAGTTATATAAAAACTAATTTAATAAATATATTATATAATAACATTATATTACAAACTATATTACCAACAACCACCGCTACAGGAACCACATTCCACGTCGGTTCTGGGAATAATTTCACGACGGCTCCAAAATCGACGTTGAATAAGAAGACATTAAAAGTAATATTTTTAATGTCGGTTTAAAGTGAACCGACGTTGAATATCACATAGCATACAACGTTGGTTATTTGTACAACCGACGTTGAAAGTCTCTGCTAAAACTGCAATGCAGTTTCTAATTTTCTCATTTTCCCTAAATTTTAGTACCTGCATATCAAATAAACCAGCAAACCAGCCACAATTTCATATATAATACATTTCAAATAGCTAAATTTCAAAACATTTCAAATGAGTTATATATATTCAATAGTTATTTAAATTTGATCTATTTACACATAATTACAATTGTATAAATAAAATTACAATAAAATTACTACTGTTGTTCCCTATTTCTAATGTCTAAAAACTTATGTGCCTATTTTTCTCTGACTTGGTCGATAGACTCTCTAGGCAAGGGCTGTGTATCATTGAAAACCTGGAATAAAATGAAAGTATGTTAAGTATGACAAAGTAGGAAACTTTACAAATAGAGTTTTGGAGGAATAGGGTTTTGGAGGACTAACCTGTCTCCAAGTATCTCTGATATTCCCAAAAACTATAATATTAGAGAATCTTGATCCGGTCTACTTGTAGCAATTTAGAAGAACAATTTACAAGAATGTTCCATGAATCCGAGGATCTAATTGATCTTGAAAAAATCATAAAAAATAGTTAGACATTGAATTTTCCGTTAATTTTTGTTGTGTTATGTTCTTTTGACGTGTACTTGAATAAAGAGGCCTCACATCCCCCAAAATAATCATAGTTTTGAAAATACAAAATTTAGGTGTAGAAAAACTTCAAACGATCGTAACTTTTGCTACGAACCTTGGATGGAGATGTGTAAAAAATGAAAGTTTTTGGAAAAGACCCAACGAAGCTGTTGGAAAATCCCGAAAGGGATTTGGGGAAAAGAATTTTCAAAAATCCTCCATTTACTATAACTTTTTTATTATTTTAGTATTTTTTTACCTATTTTCCTAAATTTTGGGCATTTATGTGACTAACTTGCACTTGTCAAAAATTTTTCCAAAAATTTGTGGAGTTGTGTCGTACCAAACAGAGAATTATCAGGCCATTACATTTTAGAAATTTCATAGTTGCATTCTTTTGTCCTAATTGCATCATTTTGCATACAACATACTATACGATTTTTGTCCTAATTCCTCTGTTATTTGACTAAATCTAAATTTTTATACAAAATCAAATACATAAACAACATCAAATAAAGTCCCATGGGCACAGCCAGACCATCATCAGAACAATCATCTACAGGCATTTTAATAACCTAATCATACCAACACTATATTCTACAAAATAAAAAACAATAAAAGCAATAAAAAACAGACTAACCTGGTGGCGGCAACGGCAGCGGTGGCGGCGAAGGGCTGAGGGAAGGCAACCTTCACAGCAAGGATTACCGTTCACAAGCGGAGGTGACTTGCTCCAGCGGCGGCAATGACCTTCGCGGAGGAAGGGAGCTTCTTCGAGGAGGCGACGCGCAAGGACAAGCTCTTCAGGACGCAGCGGTGGAGGTGGCGACGACGGCGATTGGCGGAGAACGAAGATCGGAGATCGCAATCGCAGAGCTCGAGGTCGAAGACAGTACGAAAAGTGAGGAAGGAAATGGGGGAATAGGTTTTAAAGGGGTTTCTTCTACGTCGGTTGTAATCCATAACCGACGTAGAATGTTTTAAATTCTACATTCTACGTCGGTTAGATAACAACCGACGTAGTACTTTTGACATTCTACGTCGGTTAGTTGCAGAACCGACGTAGAATGTAGAATTCAAAATATTCTACGTCGGTTTACATATATAACCGACATAGAATGGTCAAATCAAACGTTCTATGTCGTTTGTATTTAAACCGACGTAGAATGGCGACGTTAATTGCTAATTCTGTAGTAGTGAACAATATTATATTAAAAATTTATTTAATAACATTATATAAAAATCAATTAAATTGTCCTACTATATAAAATCTAATTAAATGATTATATTATATATAAAATAATTCAGATATTAAATATATAAAAGTCAGAAAGTTAATCACTAGATTAATTTATATATGGTGAATTTTTATTATTAAAATATTTTACTTCTTTATTTATAGACATAATTTTTTATATTTAAAATTAGTCAATAAGGTAAAATATGTTATAACCAGTTGAAAGGATTTTATGTAAAAAAAATTATAACCCTTCAAAAATAATATTATCAATGAAAACTAAAACTAGAACAAAATATGTATTATATAATAAAATTTAAAAAGAAAAAAATTACAAAATTTATTTCTAATTGTTCTTTTCATTTTCTTTCAAAAAATCTTTACTATTGTGTTCTTTTAGATCATCCAAAAAAATTATCCACACAAAAAAATATATAGTAAAAGTAAATCTCTTTTAGTTGCATGCGATGATAAAAAGAGGAAAGTAAAATTATATAGTACGAAATGACAATGATACCGAATTTAATTGTCTTCTTGATTTTTCTTTAAAGAATGTCATTGTGTTTAAGACATCATGTGTGGGTACTCCATAACAAAATGGAAGAGTTAAAAGAAAATATCAACATATTATGAATGTGGCCTGAGCACTCAGATTTCAAGGTCATTTACCATGCAATTTTAGGGTGAATGTGTGTTGACGACATGTTATTTAATTAATCGCACACTATCTAGTGTGCTTAATTATCTAACACCTTATGAAACGTTATTTGGTAAAGTACCTAATTTTGATAATAAGAAATTTATTGGTTGCTTATGTTATGCACATCACCAAAATCGTGATAGGGATAAATTTGCAAGTAGATGTCAAAAGTGTATATTTGTGGGGTACCCCTGTGGGAAAAAGGGTTGGAAATTGTATGATTTAGAATTCCACGAATACTTTGTCTCTAGAGAGATGTGAAATTTTATGAACATGAATTTCCATTTGTTATGTCACCGGACAACACTCTTCATGTTCCTCACGTTAATTATGATATTGACTATGTTGTTGATGATGATATTGGATGGGAGACTTATGATGCATCACCTACAAAGGGGGGTGCATCTGTGGTCTTGCAAAGACAAAAACTGTCATAGCTCCAAGGGAGGTTGCATGGTGGAGGCTATAATGGAGCTACTGTGATAACTAATGAGGGAATAAGTATGAGTGGTGTGGATGGCGAGGTAGTGTCCCCACATGGAGTTGATAGAACTACTGTGATAGCTGATGAAGGAGTAAGTATGGTGTAGATGGAGAGGTAGTGTCCCCACACAGAGTTGATGGAGTTTATGTTGTGACAGTGCAAGAAGAAAATATGGAGACTGAAATGGGAAGGGGGATGAGAAACAAAATTTCATCAACAAGATATAAGGATTTTGTAACTGTCATTCAAAAAGTAAAGTCCTCAGAAAGTTCATCTGCTCAACAACCCTCAAGTACTCCTTACCCTATACTTACTTTGTACATTGTGAATGATTTTCTGCTATACATCGAAATTTTGTTACGGTTGTGACAGTAGGGAAAGAACCTAGGAATTTCAAGGAAGTCGTAAAGGATTCTGGTTGGAGTGCTACAAGGCTAATGTGATACGTGCCTTGGAAGAGAATGAAGCATGGGTTCTGCAGAAACTGCCACCCGAAAAGAAAGCACTTGGAAGTAAATGGATATAAAAAATTAAATATCACTCAAATGGGAGCATAGAACGTTATATTCGTACATCATCATAGAGAGGGAATAGACTATGATGAAACATTTGTCCCAGTAGCAAAAATGGTGATTGTACGTACCTTCTTGGCAGTGACAACAATTAAAAAGTGGGAAGTACACCAAATGGATGTGTATAACTCATTTCTTCATAGTGATTTGGTTAAAGAAGTGTACATTAAAGTTCCTCCGAGTTTTAAAAACACTGACTCAAATTTGGTTTGCAGGTTGAAAAAATCGTTATATGGCTTAAAACAGGCTCCTTGTTGTTGGTTTGCTAAGTTGGCTACAACATTAATGTGCTATGGATTTGTTCAATCCTATTCAGATTATGCACTGTTTATATTATACAGGAGAGAAATATGGTTCTATGTATTGGCCTATGTGGATGACTTAATTATTGCTGGAATGATATTTTAGTCATGAAAATCTTTAAAGCTTATTTAGGTGTTTGCTTTCATATGAAGGACTTGGGAGTATTAAAATATTTTTTGGGGTTAGAGGTAGCCCGTAGTCCCAAGGCGATTTATCTTTGCTAGGGAAATATGCGTTGTAAATTATTGAAGACACGGGTTTATTAGGTGCTAAACCTGCAGATTTCCTAATGGAACAATGCCATAAGCTAACACTAGCTTCTGGTACACCACTTGAAGACCCAGAACCCTATCGAAGACTTGTTAGGCGATTAATTTATTTGTTTGTGACTAGACCTGATCTTGTTTACCCTATACACATTTTATCCCAGTTTATGCAGCAACCTCGTGAAGATCATTAGGAGGCAACCTTAAAGGTTATTAAATATTTGAAGAAACATTCGAGGTAAGGTATTTTACTTTGATCTTATGATAAACTGGAGCTAGAAGGATAGTGTGATTCGGATTGGGCAGGCTACCCACTTACAAAATGTTCTTTGACTAGTTGGGTGGTGTTTCTAGGTTATTCTCCAGTGTCATGGAAAACTAGAACTAAGAAACAATCAACCGTCTCTCATTCTTCTACGGAGGCTGAATATCGCTCTATGGTAGCAATTACATGTGAGTTGAAATGACTCAAACTATTACTTGGTGATTTGGGAGTTAGTAATTTTAAAGGAATATGATTATACTGTGATAGTCAACCAATATTACATATAGTTCAAAATCCAGTATTTCATGAAAGAACTAAACATATTGAAGCTGATTGTTATTTTGTTCATAATGCGATGATGATTGACATCATTTATCCCTCTATGTTTCTACTACGGTACAACTAGCAGACATTTTTACAAATGTCTTAAGAAAAATACAATTTGAGTTTCTTCTTTGCAAGTCATGCATTAGAGATCTTCATTCTCTAACTTGAGGAAAAATATTGAGATTATTGAAATATTATCATTATAATTATTTATTATTATTGTCGATAATTATTATAAAAGATATTATTTAACTTCTATATGTATTTATAATACTATCTTGATGAATGAAAAATGACAAATTTTCTAACAGTAAATTTTCTTAACTATGATTATATTTTGTACATTGATTTTTTTTTAGAAATTAATTTTTTCACATGTCAATTTGTGTCATGTTTTTCACCATCTAAGAGAACAGTTTTCCCTCATACTCATAAACCAATTGACATACCAACATAACAAATAACAACGAAATTAATTTACCTCTTATCCTAAAGCATCCATTGTCCTTCCGCTATCTACTAACCAACTCATGCAATAATACCCCAGATATTGACATTTTTGTTTATATACATTGCCTTAAAAGGTGTGCGTATGATTGTCTCCTTTTGATAATAATCACTAAGTGTAACATTAACCATAATTAAAGAGTTTAAATTCATTGCATGCCTTATATATATTTGAAGGTCAACAACATAAATTAATTTTTCAACTCAACAGTTAGAAAAAAATACAAAAATAATTAAATATTTGCATATCTTATTAGCATTGTTATCAACATCAAGGTCATTATTTCATCAATGCCATAAGTTAAATGTTTATCAATATTAAACTATAAATAATATGAAAATAGAGAAATAATAAAAATCATGTTAATACTAGGATTGCAATCATATTCTAAATAAATTTGATTAGTTACATGGTTACCACAATTTAGGATTGTTAATCCGAGTGAAAATAAAAAGTCATCGTATAATTTTCCTTTTATCACTATGATTTGATCTTAAAATGTCATCTAGTGTATCGGATGATCTTTTCCAAGTTTGATCATCTTTCATGATTCATTTTAATTTCAAATTCTTCAATTTTAATTACTCTTTCATTTTCATCATCGATTAGAAAAATGTCTCTTGATATTTTTTTTACAAACATTTGCTTTACAACTATTTTAATAATAAAAATATTATATTAAAATAATAATAATAACAAATATAAATAAAATATTACAAAAAAGTAATAATTTATATAAATTGTACAGTGATAGTAAGAAAACAAAGAGACGATGTTCACACTCTTCTATGAGCAAGAAAAAGAGAAATACAAAGATCGCATATATGCCTCTCTTCTCTCTGAAGATCCAATTGAAAACAGTGTTCTGCTGCAGCTACAGAGTTTGATGAAGACATACTCCCTGCAAACCAATAATATTACATTTATAAACAAATGATAGAATGAAAATAAATAAGATGAACATTAATCAATATATCTGAATCTACTGAGAACCCCATGTTTCTGGCCATGAATTGAGATGAACATTTTGTTTAGACAATGATAGGAAGAAGCAGGCCTATTGCACAAGACACGTGGCCTGGAGTAAGCAGAAGCATCCGTTCAATCAAACTACATGATTCCAAATCAAGACTTCAACAATCCGCAATGAACCCTTTTCGTTCCACTGATATAGGGAGTGTATCTGTTAGCATATACTGAAAGGCGGCTTCCAGAATTACGGACAAAGCATTACATGATGTTGACTATTTGAAACTATTTGACAGAGACAATAATAACTCCTTCTCCATCAGTCGATCAATCATCAGGCAAGAACTTAGTTTAAGTTCCCCACTAATTAATGTACCAGTTATTATATTTTGATATCTATTACGGTTTTGTTCTTAACAATAATTAACGTTAATGATATGATTTTAGTGGAATTAAGTTAGAACATTAACATCGAAAACGGAAAGTGATTCGAAAAATGAATTACCCTTTACCGGAGAATGGAAGTGATTCCAACAACACCTTAGCTAACGGAATACGACATCTCCGCACAAACAATCCTACAGCGTCAAAATCAGTTCCTGTAAAAAATAAATTAGATATGAGCCGTAATGTAACACCTCCAATGCTCCATTTAACATAGCATCCTAGTTTCCACTTCCACACGAAAAACAGAGCAAAAGTCATACGCTTGAATATTCAAGGTAAAAGGAATAAATAAAAAAAATGCAATAAACAGAATGGTAACTCACCCGTTTTCTTCAGGAGATGGCAAAACGCGCCCACGGGACACAAGGTGCGGGCGTTTATCAGCCATCCTGACTATCACCTTCGTTGATAATATCCTGTTAAATTCATCAAATAAAGAGTAAAAGAGAGAAATATAGGTCAAGTTCAGAAGAAAAATTAGAGATACTTTGACAATTCGAGGGAAATCATGGAGAAGTGAAGCGAAGAGCAAGGGCAGAGAAAAACCGGTAGAACGCGGAATGTAATCCAGCATTGCAGGAATCGCAGGCGGAGGCACCTGAGAAGCTTTTTGACAGGGAAACAGTGAGAGAACCAATGGAACCTGCTTCTGCTTCAACTTAAACCTCAACTTCAGATATTGTAACACTTTTCTTGATCGAAATGGGCAGTGAAACCCTAACTATCTGCAAATAAACCGTAAACCCTGACAGGGTTTGCCAAATTGCCAACGTTATCTCTCACTTCTTCGCGCCCTATTTACTTTATATTAAATTAAATTATATTAATAAAAAAAATTAACATACTCCAACACGGTAGTACCCTTATATTAACAAAGCAATAACACGATTTTTTTCAAGGAATTAGCGTAGCTTCCTTCTTTTCCTTTTCACACTCACACATTCTTCTTTTCTTTTTCAAGCTAGCAGAATCTACTTCTAATTTACGCGGTTAACACATTATACTACACAAGTTCAAAATATGGGTTTTTTAGACTGAATTTTACATAAGGCTGAAAAATAAGTGAAGAATTTGATTTCTTGAAAACCAAATTTTAAGCTTATTTTTTATTTTTATTTTTACAATTTGTTTTAGAAAAAAATGGAAAAGAAAAAACTTTAAAACAAAACAATATTCACATTCAGAATTCAAATTTCCCAAATTCGGAACTCTTAGGGTGAACCATATTATTTATGTAAATATTTGATCCAGTGAAATAAAAAAAATGGGAACCGTACCAACGGAAAACAATTTGAACAACTCAGTTATTATTTAATAGTTTACAGTTCACATGACTGAAATATGAATATTGTTTCGTTAATTCTTAAAAAGAATTTTAGTGGCTGAAGATTTAGTTCGACAGCAAAATTTATAGAACTTTATTATGTATAACAAAAATATATTAATAAAGACAATATGTAATGATGTAATTGAATTGATCATAATGTTGGAATAGAATATTTTGTATATAGTATAATTATTGAATTGATTTTTATATAATATAATTAGTAAATCAATTTATATATAATATAATTATTTAATTAGTATATAGTTACTCCATAATTTAGCATAAAGGAAAAAATTAGTCAATAATTAATTGAAATACTAAAAATTAGTGAATAGTTACTAAAAAAATTAAGTCTTTATTTATATAATAATTAGAAAAAATCATTTATTTTTTTATTGACAAAAAATTAGTCTATTAGATAGATTAACAATGAGTAAAAAAAATTGTTTAAAATTACATTTCATTCGAAGATTGAAAAAAAATCCATGAATACAAATTAGTTACTAAGAATATAGTTTTTATTTATATTATAAATTTTTATCAATAATAAAAACTATTTTAAATATAAAGTTTTAGTTTGTAAAATATTATCTAACTTAATTAACAAAGTGGCTATATATTTTTAGTATGTAAATTAGTTGGTGTTTAATTAATTTTTTAGTCATCCACATGCAAATGCATGGTTGACTTTGATTTTCACTTTTTAATTTAAATAAAAACTTAAATTTAAATTATATTATTAAAATTTTAGATGAATATGATTATTTTAGAGTCGTAGTTGTTTGAGAATTTAAGATTAAATATGAAGTTAGATATAGCAGAATTTAAGAAGATGGGATATATAAGAAACTGTTTAAAATACTTAATTAAATAAATAATTAAAAGTATGCACAATGTTTTGAACTCTTGAAAATAGAGAAGATGCTCCCCATGTGGAGGAGAATGCAAATATAACTCAACCACTGAGATTTACGATTTATAGGGCAAAACGTATATCTGTGCTCTGATTAAATATGAAGAAAATCATGTAACAAAAATGATTCCATATAATATTAAGACATATATTGTTGAAGAGAATATTGAAAGAATAAATGTGTTGTGAAAATACCAAAATTGCAATATTTCTCTACAAAAATTTATAAAAAAACATGTTGTAATGTTTAAGAACAATAGTTTTCAATCCATTTATCTTATCATATTTTAATCTAAAATCAATGATCTATTAATATATAAATTATATTTAAATTACTTTTTTAAGATTTTTTTTTATATCAAGTTATTTTGAAAATATGAATTTAGATATATGCATTGAATGTGAGTGATATATACTAAGTGTAAATAAGTTATTTTAATATTACCTAAGATTTCAATCTAAATTCAATTAATAATAGCTATATAAGTTATATTTAAATTATTTTTTAACATAAAATTGTTTTCTTCGACATATCTTTCTTTTTTAACAATTATTTTTGCACTTTTTTTTCTTATAATATTATATTTTAGAATACTTGAATTTTTAGTTTAAGGGACACACTAATTTTTTAAAATATTAGATATAACAAATATAAATTTTATTATCTCTTTTACACTATTCTTCTATGAGCAATCCGTTGTTTGATCGTCTATCTATCATGTGTTATGAAAATATATCACACTATATTCAACACTCCTAAAGTCAGTCTACTATTTTAATAAAGAATTAAGTTTTATATAATTTAAAATGGAAAAATATATTTACTAAGTTAAACCACCTTCACATTTGAATTTTAAAAAACATCTTTAAAGTTAAAAAATAGTTAAATTTTATGAGACACATGTCATGAAAAACATTACTACTGCAATATTTATAATATAAATTTTTTATTTCTATTTTTATAATAGTAGTGTTTAAGTAAGAATAAATAGGTTCATTTTCTTTTAGTTGAATTTAAGATGTACTACTCAACAAAATGTTAAAAGTATTTCAGAAATGTGTCTAAACTAAAAGAAAGCTAAGTTTTAATTATAACACATTTAAAGAATGTAAAAATGTGTTGAAGAAATGTTAAAAATATTTCAAAAAGGTGTTTAAACTAAAAGTGTCACTTTTATTCTTTGTTTTGGATTAACGGATAGTGAAAAAGAAAAAAAAAAAGAGAAACAAATCTTTGAATTAAGAGAAAAAGTGAAAAGTTTGTATTATATAGTAATAAAATGTTTTTTTATTTAAAAATTAATTTGATAAAAAAAATAAAATATAAATTAATTTAAATAATTTTTTAAATTACAAATTTATAAAAAAATTATTTAAAAATAATAAATTAAAATATTTTTAAAAAATATTAGAATTGAAATTATTTTATTTATTCATAATTTTAATTATTTATTTTATTATAATATAAAACATATATTAACAATTAATAAATAATATAAATGTTATATATATAAAAACAAATACGACCTAATCTCAATTTTGATATATAAAATTAATTACGAACTAATCAATTAATGCTTGATTTTTTTCTATTCAATTTGATAAAAATGTATACAATGCATTAATCAATAAATTAATAAAAAATGTGTATAGAATTTGATCATACTCTATAATATGTATAATAATCATACTTTATAATATGTATAATAAAATGTTGATAAGAATAACACTAATACTAATTAAATAATAGGTATTTATCAAGGAGTCTTTGGAGAATTTGGATAGTTTGTAGGAGATTTTAGGTTGAAGTTTTACTATTGTTTATTATAAAAAAAATAAGATATTTAATTTTTTGTTTCATTAAAAATATTTGAATTTTAATTAAAATTAGAACTGTATATCAAAATGGGTCCGATTCAATAGATTGACTTGTATGATCTATGGATTAAGTCCTACTAAACTTAAAAAATGATAGTTTAAATAACAATAGATATTTTTTAGTCTAACCCATTTGTTTGTTATAAAACCTATTAGTTGTTGACTTTTTGTGTATTATTAAATATAAACACAAAAAGAAAGGAGATATAATTGTTTATTAATGAAGAAGGTAATATATTTAAAGAGGTTCATAATAAAAATTTGATGCATCTTTTTTTTATGTATATTACATAAACATTTAAACTAATTGGATGTTATTTTTTGTAAAAAAATGTTGATGTCCTAAAAATGTTTGACTATCTTATAAGTGTTTAGTAGATATTTTAAGTTTATTTTATAAGTTGTTTAAATATAAAAAAATTTACACAATTTTTTATATAAATTTATTAAATATTTATATATTATATTATTAATAAAAAATTTATATTATACATATCTTAGAATATTTTTTTCAATCTTTAATTGGATAAAAAATAGTCTGGTGATCCATTATCTAACATAGAACCAGACTAAACATAAAATTATAATAAAAATATAAATTAGTCTATAATATTAGATTTTTTTATCATGATTCCTAAGACTAGACTCGGTTGGATTCGACCGCTTATTTTAACATTTCTAATTAAAATCAAACTTAAAAGTGAAAATCATTATTTTCAAATTGATTGTTGATCCACTTCTGAAAAGAAAGAAAATTATGCATCAAATGAGGAAAAAAAAAGACACGGGATTTTGAAATGTGGCTATGTAGATCGATACGGACACTTTTAGTGTGTTTGTTAATAGTCCTATAAGTTTGATTTTAATCGAATAAAAAATCAATTAAATGTAAAAACAGAAATTAATTTCACAGTATAAAAAGTAGGTTAGGTATGACTGGTTTAATTTTTGCTAATTTTAGTTTTGCGAGACAAAATGAAGTGATTGCATGATAGATAGAATTGGACAAACATTATGATGTAGCTGCTGGTTAAGTAAAATAAAAGTGATGAGATCGAAAAGAACAAAAACTCGCATTTATTTGTTCAACGTGTCCTCTTTTGTGGTCAATTTTCAGCGGTAGTTGTTGATATCTCTCATTCAAAGTTTTGTCGTGGATAGCTCTGTATATAAAATTGTTGGTATAAAGAGCAGAAGAGTTTGGTTAGTTTGTTGGGTGGGGACTTGGAGAGGGTGGATTATCACGATACCAGTGAAGTAGTCTTACTCTTTTTGTAAATTGAGAAGACTGGGTATGCCATTTTCCCACCCTTATAAAGCAATGCACACTAAAGTCGAATAATGGCATCAACCACTTGCTCTGTTTCGATCTTCCAATTTAGAGAGTGGTATGGTATAGTAGCATAGCAGGTAGCAGAATCTGTTTCATGATTCATCACACAACTCCAAGATGTTACTTGTACGTTAGAAAAAAAAAGGAAGGCAGAGGGACCAGTTAAGATTTTCGAGAGAATTAGAGGGACAGAACCATGAATAGTTTGGGGTTCCAATGGTGAAAAGAAGACAAAAGGAACAGCATCCGAGACAATTTTTAAATTGTAACAATAGGATACAACGTGTTTTATGGGATGCAAGAGCTTCGGGCTCCCAAACTTTGTTCAACTCAACACAAACTCTTTCTTGTTCTAAGTGAAAAAAATAAAGCAATTACAGCTAGCGAATCTTGCGTGCCCCGCACTAGAATTACACAATAAACTAAAAACTTTGAACATAGCTAATTATTACTTTGTGAAACACTACAATTTAATATACTATATCCAAGTTTTAGCCACAATTTCTTTCAATAAAAAACAAGGCTAGTTATTATCAGTATGGAGATCTACTCCCTCTTTCACTGATTTTTTTTAATCTATATTTAGATAAGGAAACATAAAATAGTTTTAAAATTATTCCTAAAATTCCTTCCATAGCTAGCTAACCCCAAAAAAATTTGTCTGGGTCATACGATCACGTGCAGAGTGATTAGGAGTTAACATCAAGAAGATTAATATGACTTTGCATCATGATTAATCTGATTCAGTCAAGTAAGGCACGTAGAAACGAACGAGGCTCCAATTCTTTAATGATTAATGAAAAGGTTATAAAGACAAACTTGACCTCTTGAAATAAAGTGAAACACCTATGCATGTATTTCTTGGATGCTAGAATCATGCCCTGCATTATTCTGATCAAAGTGTGATTGTGATTGTGATTGATTAGGAGAGTATCTCTCATGAGGAGGCGCAAATTTGTTGTCAATTTATTATCCTTTTTTTATCCTTCTTGAATGGGAGAAGTTGGCAATGCATATATTTGGCAACTTCTGGTTGAAAATTGAAACCAATTGAAATAAAAGGCTGTGTTGTACATGATCTGCTTCTTAATTGCCGCGGATATTCAGCTATTTAACGTCGTCAGGAGAACGCGGTTCCGACATTAGTGGCTTTTTACCTAGGCTTTAGGAATCAGAATCAAAAGGATGCATGTGTATACATTGTAAAGGATCATGGAGCAAAAGTGAATGAATATCAATTCCTTTCACAGATCAGAATAAAAGTTATGGTAAAGGAGTGCACCGGAAAAGTTATATTGCTCCATGCCTTTAAATGATTTAGTCTTTTCTTTTTATCAATTTCAAAATACATTACACTATATTTAAACATGATTTTAGTTTCTTAAATATAAGATAAATTTGTTTTTAGCTCTCCGACTGTAAATCAAATGTGTGTCATTCAAGAAAGTTTTTAGTTTCTTTGTCAAATCATTGTTAGAGATTTCACTAACAAGGTTAGTAAAATAGTTACAAAACAACTTATTATAATTTTACATTTATATTAGTACTAAACATCTCACTATTTATGATTTCCATTTTTTATTCAGTCTTGGGCAGTTTGGATTAATGTAGGTAGAGGGATTAAAATATTTTTTCAATCACTTGATTCAAAGGGTGGTTTTAGATTTAATTATTCACATGGTTGTTATAGTTGCGCTAATGTTTTCTTTAAATTCTTAGTTTTTGAAAACTATACTTGTAGTATTTGTACAAACACTTCCAATTCTGTTTTTCCATTAAAAAAACTATAAACACTATAAAAAATCGCTAATGTGAGGTTGACGTAGCGCACATGTGTCTTGTAACCTACGTTCTAGTCACTATACATGCAATGCATTCTTTTTACATTTCAATCCTTATAATTGTACAAAATTTAGCTTTAAAACTCTACTCTTGAAAACTTTTCATTTTAGTCCATGTTACATCTTCGTGAAATGATAGAGGATAAGGGAGGTGAAAAGCAGGAGGAAGAAAAAAAAGGTAAATAAGAACTAAAACAAAAAAAAATGTTAATTTAAGGAACGTAATGAGTAGTTCATATTAATGTAACATCAAATTATGCCCTCCACAGCTAACCACAATGGGTGTTTTTTAAGAAGGATTAAAACATTGGGTTTTTAGTGTGGGTAAATATCAAGAAGCAAAACCTTGAAAACAAAATGGGGGACGAAGCCTTGCAGGAAATTGACCTAATTAAAGCACATGAATAATTAAGGTTTTATTGGTTTTATTAGCGTAAACGCAGATAGGAAGGTAGTATTTGCAGTGACTTTGTTGAAAGCCGGTTGAGGGCTAAGGCAAAGCATTGTTTGGTTATTTCATTGCTTCTGGTGCCACAATTATTAATAATATTGGGTGTATGCGTTTGGTCATTCTCTTGGAGAAAAGTATGTTGGATGGCAATGGAAGGGGACCATTGTGTTAGATATGATAATAATGGTCTTATTCAGTCTCACTGCTTTCTCTTCCTACCCGCGTTTCATAGCTTCACTCTTCACTCTCCATCTATGACCTAGCCATAGATAGATGTATATAGATACAGATAGTGGATTACAAATGTTAGGCAAACAAAACAAAACAAAACAAATGTTGTGCAAAGGGTTACAATAATTCTTTGATTAATTAATATCCTTAAAATAGTCACTAATAATGAGAAGTAAAACATAATTATGTTATTATTATTATTATTATTTTTGTGTGTGGATTAATAGGAAGTGGTGTGGTCCAGAGTAAAATTGGGTGGAAGGAAAGGGCAAAAGGGAGATTGAAAGAGTGAGTGTTGAGAATTGTAATAATGGAAGTGGCGCAGGGAGAAGACAAGGGAGATAACATAGGGTTTTGTTTTGTTAGTCTTCTTCTTCGTCTTCTCTCTTGCTGTGTCAGTCAGCAATGTTTGACCACCTTTATCCAATCCAACAAAATTATTACTGTTTAATAATTACCTACTACTGTTCCACAGTTTTATTTCCTTTTTGAATTTCTCTGTTCTTGCATTAACATTGCATGTCTAATTGTAAGGTGTGTGCGTGGTAAACTCATTTCGGGTAATGATGTCTCGTTTTATTATCTTGATGCTCACACTCTGTCTCTGCTCGTGGGTCCTCTACTCCTATTCATGCATCACATCAATCGCTCCATTTCCTTCCAAATCATTCTCTTCTCACAGACGCATCTCATTAATACTAAGCTTATACTGCAGATTTTCTTTTACTTTAGCCAAATTTTATTATGCACATCATTTATGTAAAATTAATATAAATAAGAGTTTTTATTTATGAGAAGGAAAAATAAATACATTAATATGAATGTTCGAGTTTAAAGGCTCTATAATTCTTAATTAATATCATGGAACACTTCTTGATGTTCTTTTTTATTCACAAGCAAATTTATTGTAGGAAAAATTAGGTGATGTGATTTTTCTATTCTCTTTGCTACTTGAACATATATTAATATATATATATATATATATATATATATCTTTAATTTAAAACTATTTTTGTGTATCATAAATATGTTTGAACTAAACTATTATCTTTCTAGAAATTAGTTAGTGTCTTCTATTAATTTTTTATATATGTGTATACAATTTTTTTTAATTTTCTTATCATTTATATTTGTTTCCTTCTTTTAATATTTAATTTCTTTAGAACATGTATTTATTATAAGACAAAATTGAAGTCATAAAATAAAATATTTTAATTATTTTACTACAACCAAGAAAAATTATGAAATATATTTTTTTAAAAAAAGAATTTATGCTAGTAAAATTATAAATAATTTTCTATTATTATCTATTTACAATATTTTTTATAAATAATGTTATTAGTATATATTTTTGTGACTTCTGAATTTTTATTTTACAATAATACATGTGACTAACATTAATTTCAACAAACATATTGTCATATAAGACTTTATTCTTTATATATAATGAAAATTCAACATAGATAATAAAAGTTTGTCATAAGTAATGAAAGTTTGTTATATATAATAAAAACTCATCATAAATAATGAAAGTTCATCGTCTATAATTGAAGGTCGCCATAAATAATGAAAGTTCCTTATAAAGAATGAAAGTTCGTCATATATAATGAAAGTTTATCATAAATAATGAAAATTCGTTATGTATAATGAAAGTTCATTATAAATAATGAAAACTCATCATGTCAAGCCAAATCATTATCCTTTCCTTCCGTTACTCGAATCTCACTTTTCCAAACCCTAAGCACTAGAATATCATTTTCTCAAACCAATCAAATCTTAGTTTCACTAACCTTAACTTTTGTGACTTATCCTAACTTGAAATGGTGATGTGCCCTAGCCACCATGGCAAACAAGTTTGATTGTCATATGAAGTTCAAAATAGGAGGATTAATTGAGAACCTCGACGATAGAGGTACGTAAAGAAAGACTAAATGTAAAGGAATTGCTTGGATAAGAATTTGGTTCAATCTAGATAACTGGAGTTAATATTTCAAACTTTGTATCGTGATAGTTGTTGTATGGAAGATGTAAATGTAAATAGAAGAATATATCTTGTAAGTTTATGGAATGGAATAGATAATAAAATAAATGAAAATGTTGATGATTTGTGAGTATGTTTTAAAACAATAATGTGATTGAAAGTGTTATGTAAAGAGCAATAAAATTGAGTATAGATGAAGAAAACCTTGAGGAATGTTTGCTTTTGGGTTTTTGAAGTTGCTCTGAAGTTGGATATCACTTAAGCAACATATGGTCACTTAGGCAAGGCTTAATGGTGTGCAATCATTGCATTCACAGTCTTACGTCACTTAAGTAATGTATTGGTCGCTCAAGCGACATTTTGTATGACTCAAGCATGATTTATAGCTCTGACAAGAGAGATGTCGAGACAATTCTCTTTCCTTTGAAAGAATGTTGCTCAAGCGTTGAGAGGACACTCAAACAATATATTTTGTTGCTCAACTGTTGTATTGGGCGCTTAAGTGTGACTAAAGTGGTGTATATGTGTCCTAAATGTATGTCAATGCGTGACATGTGGTTTTAGTCTCTCAAGCATTGGATTGAAAGTTCAAGTTGTGGATTAGATGCTCAAATTGTGGGGCGCCAAGTTGTGGATTGAGTGCATTGTGAAAGGTAGTGGAATAATTCTTACAAACTTGTTGGATTTCTTTCAATAAATAGACGTTGTTCAAGCATTGGTTGTAACACTTAACTGATCAATGCTTAAGCAACAAAATGGTCATTGGAGTCAGGGGAGACCTAGGAGGGTATTGCTTGTGGGTTGCATTTCACTCAAGCAATATATATATATATATTGTACGCTTTTATACATGTTTTATGATGTTGATATCATTTATAACATCTAAGATTGATTATACATGTTCTAAATAAAATATATGATATTGAGATGCATGATGTGATGTATGCATGACATGTGCCTTTTTGGATGGCTCTTCATGGGCGTGGATCCTAGTTGAATCGCTTATATACATGTATATGGAGTGACATATATGCATGTAAGGTTTGGTCATGGATAGGATTGTTTTGAATGAGTGGTACATGATCTTTTATAAGAGTGAGGGATACCCAAGGTGGTATAAGATCTTGAGGGAGATGATAAATATGAGACTCACTTAATATGTGTCTTTGACTTCACAATTATTTAATAATATAAATATGATTTCAAGTGGAGAGAAGTTAAAAAAAACTTACATTAGGTCAATTAAGTAGATGTACATTTAATTTGGTAGTATATACTTTGTAACATCTTAACATCGAAAATTTTAACCTCTAATTTTATGTGTTAAATGTTAGTCTTTAGTAGGATTTAGGATTTAGAATTTTGTATTTACATATGTTAATTTTTGTTAATTTATTTTTAAAGGTTTATATGTGTATTTAATACAATGGTGATATTTAATAAGAGTAAATCTGATTATAAGTGGAAGGAGAAGAAAACTCACTTCTACATGATAGTATAATTTATTTTATGTTAGAAGTTTTTCATGTACAACATATTTTGAAGACTTATCCTATAGTTGTATGAATATATATATATATATTTATATATATATATATATTTATATATATGCACTATACGTGTTTATAATTATATCTATGTTTGTTAACTAGTTAACTAATTGTTTCGATTAATATAATTTTTTTAGAGCGGTAAATTCCACTTGAATCGTATATAAATATAAAGAATTATTCTCAATTATTTACTATATAAAGAAAAGTTTTAAATCTGTTCAAATATATATATATATATATAGCTAACTTTTCATGTATATCGTATTAAATAGTAAGGTGGATCATATTAAAAACGTATGTGAAAAAAAAGAAAGATTCTCATTGTCTGTGTGAAAATCTACATTTATTACAAATTCATATTCTAGCAGTTTGAGATGTCATGGATTCGTCACACTTTGTACATTTAAAATTTTAATTTCAATCAGTGAAGGATAATGAAATTAAATGTCTATTTAAATAATAATTTTTGAAGAAAATTTTAAAACTTGTGACAAAATTTATTTTATCCCTATTTATAACGAATAAAAATATTTCTTACAAAAATTTTGAAAAATAATTTCCGTAAAAAATTCGTTATTATTTTATGATGAAATTTCCTCTATTTTGATGGATTTATTCCTTCATTAAAATTACTTTTTCTATTAGTGGACAGAATTCCCTCCGATGTTTTAGAGTAAAAAAAATTAGCACCTCCCTAATAAAATTTACAAAATCATAATTATAAGCGAAAAGTAAAAAGCTAACTACTTTGTGTATTGATAAGGGTTAAGGGTTTCACCATTGTAGCATCATCAATACCATCTTACTATAATTCTTAAGACATTAGCATCTGATTTTTCTTAGAAAAATTAAAACACACCCTTAGAAGCAATGGATCATGAAATGGCCAAGAACATAGAAAAGCAAAAAAGAGTAGTTAATGATCAATAATAAGAAAGAGATTGGAGGTTGAATTATGAACAAGTGCAACAAAAGATGAACAATTTGACATCAAGGAATTGCATAAAAAATATTTGTTCTAAAAAAATGTTCTAAGGAATTGCATTATGTATTAATTAGTAAAAGAGTTAAAGAAAAAAGAATTACAAAGAAACTTTATATAGACAACAAAATCATTACTTTCTAATTTATCGAAGTTGAGTTGCTCACTTCAAAGAAAGTATAATATTAAGATTCTATTTATTAAAATAGAAAATGTTTTTATATTATTATCCTAATTAGGTTAGCATCTCTTGATCCGTTACAATAACATTAAAAGATTAGATCGAATGGCCAAACAAAATCTAAACTCAAACAGACCACATTTTTCTCTGCAAAAATATAGGAGATAAAGTGGAATCACATTCCACAATAAATTATCCTAATTTATATAAAAATTCTCTTATCTATATATAGATATGAAATATCAAAATTACTTTTAAAGTAACTTTAATAGGGTTCTTAGAACCATTACATTAAAAAAAATATAGCAAGGATGAAGAGTAATTTGTTTAAAGTTATTCTAGGAGTATCTTTATTTTTATTTACATATATATAATATGATAATATGATTAAAATATGTTCAAATATAATGTTAGAAGTAATACAATATCAAATTCAAAAATTATAAAAAAATTATAATACACATACCGTTTATCATATTAGTATTTTAAACTACAATGTTGAAATAATAAAAATATAAATATTTAAAATTGTAAAATTTTAAAATTGTTAAAATAAAGAGTTTAATATACAAAAGTACATAAACACAGTGGTAATTATTTATGACTACTATTTTATGTAATAAAAGGATGAAAATAGTAAAACTCTTTCTAATGTAAAAATAATTAAACCCTGCCTTATAGTGCAAATAAAGAAACAAAAATATGATAAAGTTCTACCTTATACAAAATATGGAAAAACGAAAGTTTAATAAATATTTTATGAAAAATAAAATATCAGAATCAATAAACAATTGTTTTAAAAATATTACTTATAATAGAATTCGAAAAAAAAAACACTACGAGTTATTGGAAAACTTATTTACTATGAACTACTATACGGCAGTAAAAAAATTGAAAACAGTTAAAATGACGGATGAAACACAATTTATGATAGTTATTCATTAATAAAAGATAAATTAAAATTGTGACTATGAATAACGAGGGAGTTTATTTACGCTTATTTTTAATTTTTTAATACGATAGATTTTTGTTTTATAAAAGAAGCGCATATTTATGTTTTTATCTGATATTTTAATTTTTAAAATAAGCAGTTTTTTTAATGCTTTTCAATAAACAAATTATATTTAATTTTTTAATAAGGGATTATTTTAAAACACCTATTTTAAGTTTTAAGTTTTAAATGAACCTTCCCAATATTTATATAAATTGTAATAACTCAACCCCACTTTACTCATTTAAAATATATATATATATATATATATATATATATAACCATGTGCATTCGTCATTACCAAACTACAATGGTTTTGTCATGCAAAAGAAACCATGGAGCAATAGTCCACACAAAGGAAAACTTTGGGGAAAAGAAAAAAGAAAACTTAAATGTTGTGAGACTTCAGAAAATGCTAAATATGTATACGTACTTCTCTATAATGAGATGATAAAAATTAGAGAAAAGATGAGTATTGTAACTGTAATCAGTTAATTCAAATAATGTATAAAAATAGAGTAAAAAGCAACAACAGTATAAATGCTTGAGCAGAAGTGTGAAATTATTAAAAGACTGATAAAATTAGAAAAGACAAACTAAAATTTGTGTAATGGTACAACAACAGAACAATTCATAAATGTGTTACGAAACAGAAACCTCAAAACATGCAGTAGGCATACTATAGGTATTTTACGGAGAGCTTCTCTGGAAACTATAATATATGATTTGTTGTTTTTCCTTTTGGGATAATGATTTGTTGTTACAATGTAGAGTGTTTGAAATGGAATGGTATGATTAGTGAGGGTGATAAAAAATAAAAATAAAAAGTGAAAAACGAATACTGGTAAGATTGTGTGTGTGTGTGAGGAAGATAAAAAGATGACAAGGTCTGGGCATGCCTGAAGGCTGGGTCTGTCCTCATCCACTCACTCTGCTCAGGGGTCAGTGATCAGTAGCAGTCACACAAACAAACACACAATACAAAATGTGCACACACAACACTCATTCACTTACTCTTTAACTCACTTCCCTCCTCATTTTCATTTTCATTTTCATTTTCATCTCCATTTCCACACAAAATGCGACTCCTCCTCTGCTCGATCTTCTTCTTCTTCTTCTTTTCCTTCTTTCATTTTCACACAATCTACACTGCGGCCATATCAGAATATCGCGCACTTCTCTCATTCAAAGACTCTTCCATAACCGACGACCCTACCCATGTTCTTTCCTCCTGGAACTCCTCCACCCCCTACTGTTCCTGGTTCGGCGTCACGTGCGACTCCCGCCGCCACGTGACCACCCTTAACCTCACCTCCTTGTCCCTCTCTGGCACCCTCTACGATGACCTCTCCCACCTCCCTTTCCTCTCCCACCTCTCCCTCGCCGACAACAAGTTCTCCGGCCCCATCCCCGCCTCCTTTTCCGCCCTCTCCGCCCTCCGCCATCTCAACCTCTCCAACAACGCCTTCAACGCCACCTTCCCCTCAAACCTCGCGCTCCTCGCCAACCTCCAAGTCCTTGACCTCTACAACAACAACATGACCGGGCCTCTCCCCCTCGCCGTCGCCGCCATGCCCCTCCTTCGCCACCTCCACCTCGGCGGCAATTTTTTCTCCGGCCAGATCCCCCCCGAGTATGGTACCTGGCAGCACCTCCAGTACCTCGCCCTCTCCGGCAACGAACTGGCGGGAAACATCCCTCCGGAGCTCGGAAACCTCACCGCGCTTCGCGAGCTCTACATTGGCTACTACAACGCTTACTCCGGCGGCATCCCGCCGGAGATGGGAAACCTGTCCCAGCTTGTCCGTTTCGACGCCGCGTATTGCGGACTCTCCGGCGAGATTCCGGCTGATCTCGGAAGACTGCAGAATATGGATACGCTGTTTCTTCAGGTGAATGCGCTCTCCGGCTCGCTCACTCCTGAGCTGGGGAGCCTAAAGAGCCTCAAGTCGATGGATCTGTCCAACAACATGCTCTCCGGTGAGGTTCCGGCGAGCTTTGCGGAGCTCAAGAATCTCACTCTGCTGAACCTATTCCGGAACAAGCTCCACGGTGCCATTCCGGAGTTTGTCGGAGAGTTACCGGCACTGGAGGTGTTGCAGCTTTGGGAGAACAACTTCACAGGAAGCATTCCTCAGAGTTTGGGTAGAAATGGAAAACTCACTCTCGTTGATCTTTCTTCGAACAAGTTAACGGGAATGCTTCCTCCTGATATGTGTTATGGGAATCGTCTTCAGACTCTGATAACTCTGGGGAATTATCTGTTTGGTCCCATTCCCGATTCGCTTGGGAAGTGTGAGTCTTTGAGTAGGATTCGAATGGGGGAGAACTTTCTTAATGGTTCTATTCCAATTGGTCTATTTGGGCTTCCGAAACTCACCCAAGTCGAGCTTCAGAACAATCTTCTCACGGGGCAGTTTCCGGAGGGTGGTTCCATTGCTGTTAATCTCGGTCAGATTAGTCTCTCTAATAACAAGCTCTCTGGGCCGTTGCCACCCACCATTGGAAACTTCACCAGCATGCAGAAGCTTCTTCTCGATGGTAACAAGTTCTCGGGTCAAATCCCTTCGCAGATAGGGAGGCTGCAACAGCTTTCCAAGATTGATTTTAGCCATAACAAGTTTTCGGGTCCCATGGCTCCTGAGATAAGTCGGTGCAAGCTCTTGACCTTCATTGATCTCAACCGCAATGAGCTCTCTGGTGAAATTCCAAACCAGATAACTGCCATGCGGATACTGAATTATCTCAACCTTTCAAGAAATCATTTAGTTGGCTCCATTCCAGGGTCCATAGCTTCTATGCAAAGTTTAACTTCTGTTGATTTTTCATACAACAATCTCTCTGGTTTGGTTCCTGGAACCGGACAGTTCGGCTACTTTAACTATACCTCTTTCTTAGGGAACCCTGAACTCTGTGGTCCTTATTTGGGTCCTTGTAAAGACGGCGTTGCCAATGGCCCTCGTCAACCTCATGTTAAAGGTCCTCTCTCGTCTTCGTTGAAGCTTCTGTTAGTTATAGGGTTGCTTGTGTGCTCCATTGCATTTGCTGTTGCAGCAATAATCAAAGCTCGGGCTTTGAAAAAGGCTAGTGAAGCTCGTGCGTGGAAATTAACTGCATTCCAGCGTTTAGACTTCACTGCTGATGATGTTTTGGACTGCTTGAAGGAGGACAACATAATAGGGAAAGGAGGTGCAGGCATTGTGTACAAAGGTGCAATGCCGAATGGGGATCAGGTTGCTGTGAAAAGGTTACCTGCCATGAGCAGAGGATCTTCCCACGACCATGGTTTCAATGCTGAGATTCAGACTTTGGGGAGGATTCGACACAGACACATTGTAAGACTGTTGGGCTTCTGTTCAAACCACGAGACAAATCTCTTGGTGTACGAGTATATGCCTAATGGAAGTTTAGGTGAGGTTCTTCACGGCAAGAAAGGTGGTCATTTGCATTGGGACACAAGGTATAAGATTGCCGTGGAGGCTGCGAAGGGTCTTTGCTATCTGCACCATGACTGTTCGCCGCTCATTGTCCATCGAGATGTTAAATCTAACAATATCCTTCTTGATTCCAACTTTGAAGCACATGTTGCGGATTTTGGGCTCGCTAAGTTCCTGCAAGATTCTGGAACATCTGAATGCATGTCTGCAATTGCCGGTTCTTATGGATACATAGCCCCAGGTAATATATAAATTCAACATAATTGATGATTCATATGTTGAACTAGCGTGATTAATAGCCTTTATTTCTTTGTAGAATCCTTAACGGTCGGAGCTTGTCTCATGTCATTCGACATCATTGGTTTAGGCGTAGAACTGAACTGTATAGATACTGCTGTTTGGTTTGGACGTTTGATGTACCTAATTAATTAATTAACGCTAGCATGCTATGTTGCCTTGACTAGTGTTTTTTTTATCAATGTTTCCGAATACTGTCACTGTTTAAAGCAAACGGTAGCTAAGTGTGTCGTTTGAGTCTTGATCATAGCCCCCATCCTATGATTTGGCAGTCCTGTAGTTATAGATTAGGGATGTTCACCGTTGAAAACAGATGGTAATTAATTGGTAACTTGTAAATTCCTATGGCTTTAACACGCATCTGCTTTTTTTGTTCATGGTCATTGAATTAAGTTTGTGATTTTGACTGCAGAGTATGCATACACGTTGAAAGTTGATGAGAAAAGTGACGTGTACAGCTTTGGAGTGGTTCTTTTGGAGCTTGTAACAGGAAGAAAACCGGTTGGGGAGTTTGGTGATGGTGTGGACATTGTGCAATGGGTGAGGAAAATGACGGACTCAAACAAGGAAGGAGTTCTAAAGGTTCTTGATCCTAGACTTCCCTCAGTTCCACTCCATGAGGTGATGCATGTTTTCTATGTAGCCATGCTATGTGTTGAGGAACAGGCAGTGGAACGACCAACTATGCGAGAAGTTGTTCAAATTCTGACCGAGCTTCCAAAGCCCCCAAGCTCAAAACAGGGAGACTTAACCATCACGGAGTCCTCTCTGTCATCATCAAACAGTTTAGAGTCGCCAACCACGGCATCTAAGGAAACTAAAGATGATCAACAACCTCCTCAGTCTCCTCCACCTGATCTTCTTAGCATTTGAAGGGATATGTTGGGGATGGGGTGTGTTTCATATTTATTTGCTTTGGGTTGTGATAGCTTATCTACTTGCTTTCTCCAGTTTTTTTCTTCTTTCAGGGTGGGTGGGGGTTTCTGTTAAGGTATTAACTGTTTGAATATTTTCTCTTTTTAATGGTTTTGTAATTTGTACATTAGGATTGGTGGGAGTATTTTGTTATATAAAGTCTATTTCTTCATCATGTAGCACTTGTTTTATGGTACAGCCTGTTGCTGTTCTGATCCTGAACCAGGGAACAGTGCAAGCATCGTGAGAAAGTCTTGTTTTTTTATGGGGTACCACTGACAGGAGGTTGAAAGAGACATGCAGTGACACTTTGGTATTAAAGAAAGAAATGTGTACATGTTTTATAACACTATTTATGAAATCAGACAGGACAAAATAACTAAGCTTTCAAAATTTAGAATCACACACAAAAAAAACTTTATGGACACTATCTATTTATAACACAACTAAAATAGAAGTTGGGATTTAGGTAGACAATTGCTTTGTATTCAAGAGATAGAATTCACAATTACAAACGTAGATGCAAAAGAATTATTACACTTAAATGAGTCATAATTTCTGATAATAATGTGTTTTAGCTACTATAAAGTGTTCAACCTTCCTACTGTCAGTATATATGAGTTTATGTAATATGATAATTCATATTACTAAATTTTTTTCAAGTTCTACCACGAGTAAACTAAGAAAATGCATGTTTGGAAAGTGATAACAACTTTAAAATGGACTAACAGTTGTGTAACTTAGCGTCAACCCAGCATTACTGGTTGTGGAGTGTGGACCATGGTTTGAAGTATGGTTGCATTGCATTGCATGCATAGGGTGAGGATAGTCGTATAGGGAATTCTGGCATGGACGTTTTACTTTGGCATTTCAGAAATGGGCCAAGTAAGGTATGCACGTGACAGACGTTAGAAAAGATTGGTTTGTTACGATGATTAAAGTGAAACTGCATCTGGGGTGGTTGAAAGTGTTGTATTGTTTTGGGTAAGTGGGCAAACCCTTTTCCTGGGATGGCGAAGCTATCTACCTTACCCAGGTGAGGAGAGGGTTGATATGGTTTGAATTAGAGAGTTAGGGTAGCAGTGTGATAACCCTGGTTGGTGCGTCATAACTGAGAGAGAAAAGAAAGAGGCATGTGAAATTAAAAGAAAATTGGGGCCAACCTGCCCCCTGCCATTTCCTAAGGGGAAAAACCAGGACAAAATTTCACTCTCTGTTCGGTTGGGTTGATTGTGGAATGAAGATCTATGATATTAGAATAAATAAAAGACAAGGGTGCTCTCTTAAATATCCTTTTTTATCCTAAAATCAAACCAAATTTTAAAACTACATTGCATGGAGACAGATTGATTTTGCTTGCTACCGCCATCATGATGGGATGTGATGCCATTCAATGGAGTCTAACATTTGGGCCACACAACTCATACAAAAACGGCTCCACTCTACCAGTCATGCCTTCCTAAATTATATCTAACTTTCATCATTAATATTATTGGACTCCACACAAATTCCCCTTTTTTAAACAACCTTATTGTGCAATTAATTCCTGTGCTTTAGATCAACTCTTACACCTTTATAAACCACAAACTTAAATACTCTAAATCTACGGAAAACATGAAAGAGAGTAAGATCACACATAAAATGCCTATTTTTTGAAAACCTCCTGATGAGAAATTTCCCCAGTAGTTACTTTTTACTACGTTTTAAATTATTAAAATACTTCTAGTTTAATACCTAATTTCAAAACCTTATTTTCATTTGTAATTTATTAGATACTTTTAAAAGAGTTCTTCTTCTGTTTTATTTGAATTATATATATATATATATATATATAAAATTTTTCATTCTCTTTAAATTGTTGGATTATCTTTTTAATATTTAAAAATAGTAATAATTATTTTTATGATTAGTTGATATTTATGTAATTGTTATCTAGTATTCTATTTTAAAATTTATAAAAAAGGAACTTTTTTCTTGAAATTTAATATTGAAAAATATGTATATTGAGTTTTTTTATAATATTTTGTTGATCTTACTTGACGAAAATGGAAAAGAGACACAAACTTGATATGGAAGGGAAGTTGGATGGACATGGGTATTAAAGTATTTGTTGCTTATCATAAATAAAAGTAAGATTTTTTTTCTTGATTTATGTAATATTTTTTCAGAAAGTCCAACGCTAGAATCACAATCAAAGGGATATGGAACCTCTGAAGAATACATGGTGTGGCCACTAGCGGATACCGAAATTAATTGATAGAGAACATAATGGTTTGGAAGGATCCTAAGGAAGAAAGAAAAAACAAACGCTTGGATGCATTATTACTCTATGATTGAGGAACCAAAATTCGGAATCTTGACACTGAATACACCCAAGTGTATAATAAATCATTCATAATTTTAGTACTAGGGGAAAGAAAAATGCAGTGTAATGTTTCACACGACATGGCTTTGAAATTCAAATTGTTTGTGTCGAAGAAGGAACAAATAATGAAAATCCAAGGTAAAAAAAAATTGAGAGTTGAAACTTGAAAGACAGCAAAGGTATTCGGTACCAAAATGACAAACAACTTTACCCCAAAATCTATGAAAAGAAGGGGAAGCAGTGGAGGGAGTTGCACTTTTTGTACAAAGGTTTTCTGTTTGCTTGGACCTATTGTGTTGTCCAATATAATACCATATCACCACCCACTATATTCTCCTCTATTTTTAATGAAAATTGATATTATATATATATACACACACTCTCATCATATCTAAAATATACCTCAAAATGTGAAAGTAGACAACTTTTTACTGTCTCATTTTGAGACCTATAAAACATTTTCCTGGTTTGAAAGTCATACGCTAATGTAGCCATGTGGTTATTATAAGTAAAATATTTAACTCAATAATTGTACTCATGAACTTAATTTCAATTTATTCTGTAAAGTTTATATTATTCTATGGTAAATGGAAAAAGTATTTATGTCCTATTAGTCATTACTATGCCACTGATAGAATTGTTCTAGTTCGTACTACAGTTTGATATGAAAGTAGTACCAAGGAATTTGTAAGAAATCATTGAGCAAGAGAAGAGATACACGAAATGACAATACGAAGGGAAAGTAAATAGACATTATTAATGTAAAATATTTATCCCCATATTTTTAATGCTTTTCTGTTATATTTTTATCTTCAAAAATTGGATATGAGACGTTGCTTGAATATTTTAGATTCAGTTGCAACCAAATCAATGCCGTGTCCATATATTCATATAAAACTAGCTATTTTGTGTAAATATGAAAATTAATTCGAACGAATTTGCAAATAATAACTGAACAAAAGTAAATACACAAAAACTAGAAAATAGGTTAAAAGATTTTCCCATTTGGAACAAATCAATGGCATTTTCATCGTTAAAAAGTAAAGGTAATAACACTTCAATTCCTCAAATAAATTTTCCAATTGGTGAGTCTTCCAATTTGTTATTAGTACTATTTTTTTTATCATTCTTTATAAGTAACTTCGGTTAATAAACGAACAACGACACAATCCTACTTAACAAAGTTATGAATGTTAAAGATCTACTAAAATTGTGTAAGAACTAATTGGACATAAATAAGTTGAGATTCAACATACTAACCTTCCGGTTGTTATGGAACAAAACCACAATCTAGAGTTTCTTCTAATGTACTTTATGTCAACTCCAATATTAAACCAAATGTGATATAGAAGTGTATTTCTTGTTTTAAATATGCATGAAACTTGTTGTGTTAGTTATTTTATATATAATTTGGAATAATTTTATATAAAAAATTTATTTTGAACTCTTTTCCAAGATTATTTTGGATATTGTCTTTTAAAAGTTTCTTTTGGTCCTAATGCAAAATATAATGTCATATTACTCCAAATTCAATTTATTGTAATTAATATTTTCAATGGATGCTTCAATTTTAATTTATGTCGGAAGACTTCTATATACTACTTATCAAATCCAATATAAATAAACTACTTAACTAAATTATGCATCATAACAATTACGAATAACGAACATTTAATGTTATTTAATACATCATTAACAAAAAAATTGATAGAAAAATAAATATTAAAAAATTTATGTTAAACAATTACGTAAATTTATGTTTTTGAAATAAATATTTTTTAAAATAAAAGAAAAAATTAAAAAAATTATTAAAATATAATTTATATGTCAATAAACAACTTAAGAGGACCTCGTTATTTTTAGGTTAAAATCTGTAAATAAATTTATAGTAAATTTTCCTTCTGGTTGTGACCGGTAGGCATTCACCTTACCAATACATCTTCATGCATATATTTTAGGTACTATCTTCTTTTAACTTAATTTTGTATCCCTATGTGGCTTGTTTTGGTGAATTTTGTATAGGTTTCTCCCTCTTTAAATTTGTCCAGGATCATAAATACCCGAAGAGTAGGCATTTGAAAGAATTAGTATAATTTGAATGAGATAAAAGAGAGAAATTGTGGTGGAAGTAATCTGAGCAGTGGTAGAATAGAAATAATGTTGGTAGCTATTTATGTTGTGAAGAAAAGAGGAGAACTTTAGGTACCTGCAATAAAAGCAGTTGATACACAGAATGAGAAGTACAATTGTATATTGTAGTTGGGGTGATTGATTATCCCTGTGGTAGCCCACACCATTTTCACATTATCATTGTTTCATCTCATTACTCCCCCCTTTGACTTCATTTAATACTGCAGACAACTACACTAATTATAACCTCTTCTGCATTCTATTCTATACTATTGGATAACACTCAGGGAACTCTCCCACCTTCAATATTCAATTCAACTTTCAACAATCTCCTAAAACAATGCACCTTCAAATCTTAGACCTTATACTATTTTCACAAAATTATATTGGTTTCTCTTAAGTTTTATTAACAGTTAAAAGAGTCTATAGCATTATAAACGAATGTTTTTAACAAAATTTAAGAATATATTAAATATCCCATTTGAAAAAAAAAATACTTAAAATGAAATTAGTTTATAACAATATAAAATTTGTTTAAATATAAAAACCATGATACCCTGTATTCATACTGGAAAAAAAATCTGCAAACATAAGAAAAACAGTGAAAAGCATTGAAGTATTAATGTAATTTACTTTATTGTTTTCAAAACAAAGTCAATGCAATAGTTAAAGTTGAGAAACTTTTCTCCCATAAGATTTATTTGAACTTGTTTTATACGACAATTAAAGTTGAGGAGTAGCGAATTGGATGGGAAAACTAGAAAGTTGAAGATTTGTGGTGCAAAACTTTAGACTTCATTTTTCCCTTATTTCAATTCATTCTCCAAAAAAGGGTGAAAAAGCATCCAGAAAAAGAGGAAAAAGGAAAGTTGTGAAGGCTAGGTGTGAGTTGATAGGTGCACATGGGCTTCAACAATAATACCAATAAAGCACTTTGCCCTCAACCTAAGTCCACTTCCACAGCCCCACCCTCTGCCCTATTTTACACCATCCAAATATTTTGACCCAAAAGGAAAAAAAAAACATTGATATTTCAGAAATAAATACTCAACTTGGGAGATAGGTTTCTGGTGAGAAGACATCTGAAGCTGATATTAATAATTTTGCTGTGAATGAGGGGTGAGGAGTGAAGAAGTAGGAGTTATACATGGAGAGTGGCAGACATGGCGAGCATTGTGGGGTCAGAACATGAATCTCAAGACCAAAAAAGATGATAATTTGAAAATTTTAAGTGCAAATTAAAAATTTCTTAAGTAAAAGATAAGATAAGAATAAAAGAAACCCAGAAATCATGCAAACGATCCACGAGTGTTTGTGGATGATTGTTGTGGCAATCATTTGCGTGGCACATACCCTTCTCATCAATACTATGTTACTTACCAAGTAATCAATTACGAGCCCACAATGGTCAAAAAACAATAAAGAAAAAGAATGCAACTCTCTGCAAATGCCAAGAAAGATACAAATATAGTATTAAATGAAACCTAGTTTCTTTTTTAAAAATAATGGAGTAAATATTTTTTTTTCCTTTTGTGATGGATTTTTACCTACCAATTAGTGGAAGTGGGACGAAAGATAGACACTTCTCAAAATCCGTGACTGAGTTTGTCTATTTTCTTGTTTCTTGCTCGCATTCACCAAAAATAAATAAATAAATAAAACTTTTTACAAGAAACTACAAGCACAGATCCGGTTAGGAATCTATAAATAAATTGTCCAATACATTCTTTTTATATATAACATAATCACGTCTAGACGAATTGTGATTGAAACGTGAAAGTTATAACAATTTAAAGAAATGGAAGGTGCAATAGTTTTTTCAATAATGAAAAGAAAATGCTCTTATCCTTTGTTTGACAGAAAGAGAGAACGTAGGAAGAATAAGTAAGTAGGTTAAAAAATATTTAAAGATGAGAAGTATGGCTAAAATAAAGGTTACTTGGTTGACAAACAAAATAAAGTAAAAAATAATTTTTCTTAAGACTATTTAGTTTAAAAGAAGAATTTTTTTTTGGTTGAAGGACGAATCATGATCCCTTAAGACTTGTTTAAGACAAACCAAGTTTGCATTTTTAGAAGATTGGACAAAGATTTTGTCTAAAGAGATGAAACATTTGTGTGATATCAAGATAAAGATGTAAAACAAAGTAAATGTGCTGAATGATTTTTAACAATTTGTTTATTCCTTCTGGTATACTATTTTCCTTCCAGATTGTATCAACATATGCACCCTAAGCTTCGAAGCCAGAGAAACGAAAAATATTATTTGAAATCGTGTTCTATAATCATATGATTTTCATAATAAAATATTATATTAAAAAATAATTATAATAATAATAATAAATAAAATATTATGATAAAATAATAATAATAAATGAAGTTGTTAGTTGAAATTGTTTGCGTCTGTTCTTCATATGGTGATGCTGGGAGAATAGTGGTAAAAAAATAAATGGATGAGAAATTTACATGCTCCAATACACAAATATTGGGCCCAGAGAGAAAGAAATGGAAATTGTTTGATCTTGTTTTGCAAACTGAAGAAATTGGGTTTCGTTACAGGGAGGAGAAGTTGATGTATTGCAATGTGGGGTATTTTATTTAACACCCCAAAGATTTCTTCACCACCTCCTATTTATTTCAAATTGGGTTTTGGGAATATATTTTAAATTTTGGAAAGTTCATTCTAAAATAAATAGGAAGTGTGACTTTGGAGGGCTGGTTCTTTGTGCACCCCTTTATTTCTATCTGCATCTCTATAGATGAGTAAAACAAAATTATCTTTCCCCTAACTCTCACTCTTGCTGCTATCCCGGCTAACGAAGAAGAAAAAGAAAAATCGTAATTGAAAATACAAAAGACCCTAATTGACTTTCTAAATGTAGAAATTGATTTTAACTTTTTATAAGTTAATTTTGACTTTCAAAAATATACAATTAAAAATTTAATTTAATTTTTAAATTATATAATTGAGAAATCAAAATTTTGAATTATATAAATAAAATCTAAATTTTTATATATATAAAAATGTAAGAAAAAAAGATGGAAGTGCGGAATTGTATTTTTACAAAGAAAAAATTAATTCCACCCGACCCGACCCGACCCGACCCAACTACTTGTATTGGGGGATAAAATACTTCAAAGGTTTTTTCCCACTTCAAACAACCCACATAGACTAGGTTCAGGGTTAATCTCTTACAAAGCTTAATTAAGATACTCTAAATTAATTATTATGATGAAAATATAAAAAGAGTAAATAGTCAGATTGGTATTACAAAAATGATTGACTGATAATTTCTTCATTAAATTTTTTACGTAAATGAGTTTTTGAAAAAAAGAATTTACTTGTGTCTTTTTTATATATAAGCAAATGAATTTTCCGAAGACCTATTTATATGAAAATTTTAATAGGGACCAATCAAGTGCATTTATATTTCAATGACCAATTTAGATATTAACTCACTATAAATTATATTTCTTCATATATCTCACAATTTCTTGGATCATCTTCCATCATTTCGAGTGGATTTTTCATATGTAAAATGCCCAAAAGTTAGTGAAATGCAAGAAGATAATGGTGTAATAATGAATAAGAGAGCTGAGAGAAACCATCTTGGCCCATCGGGCTTGTGAGTTCACTTATCACCCTTAGAATTGAGAAAATAGAAGAACCTGAAGCCATATACGTTTGGGCTATCAAGGCACTATGTGAAAGTTTAATGCTAGTAATAGGAACAATAAAAACAAGTAACAGGAGATGTTTTATAAAACATTAATAATAATAATAATATAATTTTCAGTTCGCCAAGTGTTCTGTGCACTTCTTTAACTTAACTATTGTCATCAAAATATATCTTTGCATTATCCATATTAATTTCCAAATTATGAAAAGAACATTAATTATACTCATCTTAATTAATATAATTATGTATGTTTATTAATTAAAATTAAAAAATAGTTATATTACAAGCAGAAAAAAAATCATGAGATGTGTTTTACCAAAACAAATTAAAATTTGCATAAATTTAATATATATATATATATATATATATATAATATCAGTGCTATTAATTAATTTGAAAAAGAATGTATAGTTATATTATCAATTACAATGATTAAATTGATTGTTGTGTTCAAATATTTCATAATTAAATAATTACCTTAATAACTATAATAATGTAATTTTATGAATGAAGAAATAAAATAAAATTTTACGAGCATTTGAGTTAGAAGTGTAACATTTTAATTTTATATTCTAGCAGAAGAAAGTTTAGTTAAGTACCTTGTGTTTTTATTGGACTTTCATTCTAGTTTCCTTTTCTTGGACTTTTATTTGTACTCTGGTGTGGTATTCCTTATACTGTGACCTCACTCAGAAGTAGCTGTTTATTGTTTGCCTGAACTTGTCGTAGGCTTACAAGCATGTAAATTTTGGCATCTATAATTTAGTGTAACACTATATGTCTTCGATCATATTCAAACCTATTTTAAAAGTACTATACATGTTTTTAGTGTAGCAAGTGTTATATTGATTTATAAAGTCATTTTTTTTCTTTAATCGAAGTCCCTTATAACATCTTATTTAATAAGAGTTTTTTATGAATATTTTATTCTTAATTTTGTTTTTATTGTTGATTATTATGAATTATTCTTTTTTATTTATGGTTGTAGAATACATAATAGTTTTTTTTACACAAAATAATAAAATTTTATTCTTTTGAATACGATCTCTAAAATTTAAAGTTATCTTTCTAATAATATCAAGTTTTAAACTTATTACTTATAATGAATATATTTTAAATTTTGTTTTATTAAAATCCTTTCTCAATTAGGGAATAGAAATAAATTCATCCCCATAGTAAGTATTAACCGAATCTGTTTCAAGTTTGACGATAAATTCTCGCATTGATTGGACATGGGTATGAATATGGGTAATACCCAACTTATGGGTATGGAAACGAGAATGAGTTGTACATATTTGTCTCGTCCCCATCACATACTCGTCCTCATACTCATATCCGTTCTCGTTTGAAATTATTAATATATTTTTATTAAATTAATTATAAAATTATGTTTAAAAATAAAATTTAATTTAAATATTATAAGTGACTGTTAATTTTTTATAGGTACTAAAAATGATATTTAATGAGTTAATAATTTTTTTTAATAAATCATAATTTTGTTTAAAAGAAAGAATTGTTAGTTAATATTAATAGCTAAAAAAATTCTAAAGTTTTTTTTATGTTTATTGTCTTACTCATCTAATTTCTATATTCTTTATTTCTTTCTGTGTGACTTCTCCTTTCCAAACTCTAACTTTTCTCTTCTAAACTCTTAATCTCAAATCATCTTTTCTAAAACCAAAGTTCACAACTGTGATCTCTAATGAGAGCAATATTTCTACCCGATCAACTTCAGTTTCAGGTAAATTTTGTCTCTTTTTATGTTTCCTCTTTTTTTATTTTTTTGTTCTCAAGAGTTATGTTTGCATATTTGAATTAGACCTTGTAAGAGAATCATTAGACACTTGACTTGAGGTTTTATGTGAATATTATTTGATGTGATGATATATATATATATATATATATATGTGTGTGTGTGTGTGTGTGTGTGTGTGTGTGTGTGTTAGGTTAAGAATAGTGAGGTGTTTTACTAAATGGTTTATAAATGACAGAAGTTTTAGTTTATCCTTTTTTTGAATTATTTTTATAAACTACAATGATTATGTTAATTTTTCACTAAGAGTAGAAAATATTTTAGGGACAAAGTCTTAGAGAAAGTAATCAAACTAAGGAGTAGAAAAAAATAACTATTTTGAGTGATTGTGATCAACATGATACATAATATATGTATACATGTTAAATATTTATAAAATTACAATTATTTCTTTTATATTTGTTATCAAATCCTACTAATATCATAATTATTTTTTTGTTATTTGTTTATTTTTTGTAAAAAAATATTAATTATATTTAAAACAATAAGAATGCAAGTATGAACATGAGTATGAGTATATACCCGTTACCAATGAGGATGAAATCAGAGAAAATTTTTATACTCATTGAATATGAAAATAAAAATAAAAATGAATTTTTATCTTAAAGATCAGACTCGGACATCTCGTTCCCATCCTTATTTCAACTAAAATAGTAGTTCACTACTAATCTTTTATGGTATAATATACTTTTTTAAAATTTATTTTTTTACAAAAATAGTATGATTTCACAGTAAATAAATGGACAAATTTTAAACAATGGAGTAAATCGTGCCTCTAAGCAAGATTTTAAACTGAAACTTATGCTTTCAAGCAAGAGTTTGGACTAAAGTAAAGTAATACCTAATAGTAAAATCGTGTTTAAAAGTATATTTGAATTTATCTTTTCATTAAAATCCATCCTAGAAGCATAATTTCTATTTTTTGTGTGTGCATGCAAGCACGTTTTAATCTTATTTTTAATTCCTTTTAATGAAATTGTTCTTAGAAACATAATTTTTTATTTGAAAAAAAGTGTTTTGTAACTTTTTTAAATTGGTTTTGTGCAGTTTTTTAACAAAACTTTAATTATTAATTTCCTTGCATGTAAACATGTTCTTACTAAAATAATTTTTTTCGTTAAAACTCTGTTTTTTTTCTTTATTAACTTATTAGTTTTTATTTATTGTTATTTCAAAAAAATAAATTTTTACTTATGATTTTTAATTTTAATTAAATTTTTATATTTATTTTAATTTATTATTTTTTAACAGTATGGTTCATTAATTAAAATAGTGATGTTAATTCAATGATATTTGAGAAATATAAAATAAAGGTTTAATAGGCATTTTGGTCCTAATATTTTGTAGAAATTTATAATGTTTTTCTTTGTTTAGTTTTTTTTCTCAATTGAGTCCCAAATTTTATTAAAATATGTCAATGTGATTTTTTTCGTTAGATTAATGTGAACGACGTTAACTGTATGAGGACGTGGTACATATGTCATTTTGTAATTAGTTAGATATATATTTTTGCAAAATAAGTGCATCTACGAACCCACACAAAAACTACACTGCTTTTTCAAACCCTAACCATTAGGGTTGCAACCAGAAGAAGATTAATTGCAACGACCCATTCAAAACGTTGGCGGGGTCGTCGAGGAGGGCAGTAGCGAGGAGGCGGCGACATGTGACGGAGATGAGGGTGGGGGAAGTGCGGAAGGTGTGTTTGGAGGGGATGAATTTGTTGGCGAAGAGGGGGGAGAAGGGGCGCGTGATGTTGATGGAGGGGTTGACGTGAATGTAGATGTTGAAGAGGTTGGAGGATTTGTTATGGAAGAAGAGGTCCCATAGGGGGGAGAAGTGGAGATCGGTGTTGGTCAGGAAGAGGAAGATGATTTTGAGGGAGGAGTTTTTGGAAGAGAGGTGGAAGAATTTGCAGGGGTTGGTGGTGAAGGAGGAAGAGGAGGTGGTGGCGTGGGAATTGGCGAGGGTGATTACATTGTTGAAGAGGTTGACGTCATTGAGTTCATTGGAATGGGGTTTGGGAGGGAGGATGCGGGGTGCCAGAAAGAAGAAAGGATTGGGAGGGAGAGGAGGAGGGAGAATGTTACAAATTTAGGGCTCCCAATTCTTTACACGTCACTGTATTAATACAAAAAAATATATCCAACTAATTACAAAATGACATGACACGTGTGTGTCATGTCCTCATACAGTTCACATTAATTTAACGAAAATGATCATATTGACATAATTTAATAAAATTTGGGACTCAATTAAGAAAAAAAATAAACGAGAAAAAACATTGCAAATTTTCACAAAATATTATTAAACCTAAATTAAAAAATAGACCAATAATTTAAATAAAAAATATTAAAGACATCAAATATATAAATAAACAAAAATTTGAGATAAAAAACTTTCATTGTTTATGCGAATAATTTTTTCTATCATGACATTGATAATGAGAATATTTTTTTAACTAATTTTGAATTGGTTCACCTATTTCATTATAATATAAGTAGTAGGTGGTCATCTTCATGAAAGATGACCAATAATCCTCATTTTGAATTTGATGAAATTGAACTTTGTCAACTTTTTCTTTACCATCTTTCTTGTATAATTGACTTAGAATAACTTGAACACCATCACTAGATCTTTTCCTTTACTTTATTTTTAAATATCTTACTACTACTTTGACTCTATTCATTCTTTTGATCACCATCAGTTTTTTCAAGGGAATTCAACATTCTTTTCTTTAATGAGGCATCTTTAACTTTTGATACAACTTTCATAATTAAAATTTTAATCTCTTTCGGCACTGAAACACAAGGTTCAAAATCATATCTTATACCAACAAAATGATGTTTATATTTGAAAAGGATGGAGATATTTTGATTCTCCATTTTAAAAATACATTCACTTTATAATTCAAAAAATTAATATTTTAATCATAAGTTGTTAAACTTTTAATGTAAAATATTAATAAATATTATTATATTATTAAAGTGGATTGTAAAGTAAGAGTCTTTTTGTCTTATATGGTGCCAAAATAAATTTTTCCATTTGAAAATTACACTATTGCATATCTTTGATCAATAATTACACTTCACTTTTATTCCATTACCTAAACATGAACTCCATGTTTTCACACAATATTTTTCCTATTTTCTAAGATATTTTCACTTCTATGTCGAAGTAAGGATGCAACATCATTAACACCAATAGAATTTGAACCACTCCCATACTTTTTAAAACTTGTATTTAAACCTAACCAAGCAATAAAGAAGTTATATTAGAATAAAAAAACACAAAAAAAACCTACACCACATCAGAAAAGAAAACCAAAAAAACAAAACTCCAAATAAAATAACTCACACACACACACTAAAAAAATATGTACCTCCCTACTCGAAAATAGAACTAATAAAAGGAGGCTAGGCGACAATAATGAAAGATGTGACAATGGCGTGGCAAGGCAATGGATGGATGGCGATGACGCGACAAGGTAAAGTGATGGATGACAACAATACAATGAGAGGCGACAAAGCTTAAATGCGAATTGAGTTGAGGGGAGAGGAGAGGGAAGGTGACACTAAACCTAAATCACAACCCTAAACCAAACTACCCGTGTGTAGGTCACTTTGGTTTTTTCTTCCACACCCGTTCACTCAGCCTCCAACTCGCGAGTCTGCACCGAGTCTACCGAGTTTGCACGAGTTTGGTTTGAGTTTGCTCAAAAGCGATTCTACTCACGAGTTCACTCGTAACCTGTCACTAGACTTGTAAACTTGAACGAGTTTACACTTAACCCTAAAGTTTGATAACCATGTGTTCATCTATAAATCGTGTTTCTATATATATGAAGGGATGAAAATAAGAATTAAAATGTAGTTATTATGCTTGATTTGAAGTTTCAATGTCGTTACACATTTATTAAAATATGAGAATCAAAATATTAAATGAATACACGCATAATAATCTTCAGAAAGGTATAATCAGTGTATAAAGAAGTTAGAATTAGACTAAACTTATGCATTTTTGTTTTAAAATACTTATGCAATGGAATGTTTCAAGTTTTAAATTTCATAGAAGCTAAAGTCACTCAGTTAGGCATGACTTTAGTTGTACCAAACTCACGCTATGATTCACGATTTCCATGTGATGTTGTAACCTAGCCTAAACTCATTAATCATGGCATGATTTCTATGTGTATAAAGTCGTATTCACGATTTCGTTTGCCTAAAGTTGTCAAATGTATCATGGTTTTAGTGTCACCATTGATTGAAACTCATGCCCTAATGCATGAGTTCATCGCTGCATTACACAACTTTAAGAACGTAATAAATGTTGACATTTCTCTTGTAAGTTGACATTTGATAAACGTTGATGTTTCTTGTGTAATTTGGGTGGTTGCTCCTCTGAAATGTTTCACCATAATAGAGTTTCATCAAACTGATCAAGTTATGCAACAATTTGGCTTTTTCTAATCTATTCATGTTGATCCATTAAACTTAGATTGACGCTACAAAAATGACACGAGAGAACAAACAAATAAATATAGACCACAATATCATCAAATGTGGATAACAATGTGAATTGCTTGGCATAATCGTCTAATTGAAGGAAATGAATTCAACATAAATTATCATTTGTGTGACACTACACCATACATACAATGGTATATTCAACATATTATTTGATATATATAGCATCAATAATCAGTATTCGACCACTATGTAAGTTCAATTTCAGATATATTTTATCATGTCTTTTAATTCACACTCAATTAACATCAAGTTTTCCAACAATATGACACGTCGCAATAGACACAACAACCTCAATCACAACATTTTTCTCACAATGTTAAATCTTCTTTAAACATTGATCAACCTCTATTACAATCTGTCAGTCAATCTAGTCTTCAATCATCGTCAATGTTCGAATATGAGGATCATCATCATATTATTCGTGTACAATTTTCATACCAACAAGTTCCATACACATAATATTTTTCCATCTCAACAAGTCTTCTTTTTATCGCATTAAATATGTTGGCAACTTCTAAAATGACACCACTTTGAGCATATAATCCAATGTCATCCATGGATTTTTATAGACCCATAATACTTTTACTTAGGTTTGGTCATGAAATTGAAGATGACGAAGACAAAAATAATAACAATGTTGATGACAATATCCAACCACAAATTTATACAAGAATTGAATCACACCAATACAAATCTAGATAAAAATCTAGATAACCAACTTGTAGATTGAATTCTCACAAATAAATATTTGTTTACTTTTACTTAATTGTTGTTCTTCAAAATTAATTTTTACTTTATTTAAATTTGTGTTTTATATAAATTTTTAACATTATTATTTATTTCCAATTGCAAATTTATTGTTTTATATTTCCAAATTACATTGAATTAAAATAATTATTTTAATTAATGAATTACATTAAAAAATATGTATATTACAAAAAAAATTATTTAGAATTAAAAGTATAAATAAATGTTTAATTTTTCAAAATAACAATAAATAATATTTTCAAGTAAATAAAAAAACAGTAAACTAATTAAAAAATTAAAATGAAGTTTTAAAAAATATTTTACTAAAAACGTGCTTACATGCACCATTTCACAACAGAAAATTAATAATTAAATTTTTTGTAAAAAATATATAAAACTAATTTAAAAAAGTTGCAAAAAGAATAAAAAAATAAAAATCGTTAAAAATAAAAATATGTTTGCATCCACAATTTTTTTTTAAGAAATAGAATTTGTGTTTTTAGGCACGATTTAAAAAAAATAGAAATAAAAATTAAAATATACTTTTAAACAAGATTTCAGTGTTAAATATTGTCTTAATCTAAACTCGTTTTTAAAAAAATTCAAGTTCTTCTTTTGAAATCGTACTTCTAAGTATGATTTATCTAATTTTATATTTTTTTAAAATTTATACATGCACATATTAATTTAGTAAAAAAATCCTTTAAATCTTTCTAGTAATTGTTACATAAAAATATACTATTGCCTCTATACTTTGAAAAGAATAGAATATAATTTATAATTAACGATATTTTCTTAAAGCTTTTACTAATCAAGATTGAGTTCCTATATTAGATATTATAAGTAATCGAATCATTTAGAAATATGTTCTTTTAATGTAGTATTACAACGACTTATTTATACGTATAAAAGTATTACGGACTATAAATTGAGGATTGGAGAGGAGATAAAGTTTCTCTTAAACAAGAACTTTAGTACAAGAAAAAAAACTATTAAATGATATTCTGAAACAGTTTTCCATTATTATCAAACCACAAGCTATCCTATAACATAATAAGTTTTGTATTACTAGTGTTTATGTAAGAAATTCTTAATATTAACTAAATTATTTAAAATAGAGATAGTTATATATAGTAAAGTGTGTTATAATTTGTGTGCTGGTTCTGCCAAATTTTAGTTAACAGGTAACCTAATTTACATATTAAATAGACTATAAATTTTGGTTTAACTTAACATTATATCAGTTTCACGAGTCAATTATTTAATATTTAACAACTAAATATATTATAAAGCAATATTACATGTCTTGGTTTAATATTAAATTTTTTTTGTCAACAGTAATATGTATATGTATAAAAGTTTGTGCAAAATTATTTATAATGAAATAATGCAAACCGAAAAATAGAAAACTTAAAATATCATACAAAAGAAAAAAATACAAGATATACCTTACTCAAAATAAGGAAAACCAAAAAATACTCTATCTAACCAAAATGGATAATGCAACATCTAAGGTTGAGTCCAAACTTGTCTTTTTCTACTACAATATCCAACTTGACTTCTAAAAATATTTGTATCTTCATTCCTTACAATTTTGTTAAACAAACACAAGAATTAAAACATGAAAGCATAGAACAATTGATTTTGTCTTTAGTCTTGTACTACTCCTATATATAAAAATAAATATATTAAATAATTTTCTCTTTACACTTTTCTACTTCAATGACACATTTATTCTTTGTTCTCTAGATTTATACACAACAAATAACTTCTACACATAAGATATACATTCTTTAATATAATATAATTTGAAACAATTTTATTAGTATTTTTTATATCCATAACATAACACATGTAATTAAGATGAAATAAAGATTAAAAAAAAATTAACATTAAAAAAATATAATAGTTCATTAATATAATGATCTATATAAACTTCGGACTAAACGGATCAAAATAAAAAAAAATTATTTTTATTTAAGTTCAACTTTATCTAAATTATTAATCATTAATAATGTGAATTGATCCATTGCACCCGACGTATTTTAAGTGTTCTATTCGTAAAGTGTCTTTAAAAGTAAGGTGGGTCTCTTTGTATCCTTTGAAATTTGAAAATAGCCAGGAGGAGACTAATTTGTAAATAGCATCTAACCATTCATCTGTTCAAGGGGCACTGTCAACAAAATATCTCCTTTGGCATGTGTCGGTTCATTTTGTGAAACTACGACTTTAGTGTGTGTACTTCCACTTGCGTGGTTAGTTTCGATCACGGAAATAACTAATCAGACTACTCTACAACTTACAGTTTAAAGGTAAAAATATATGGGTTGTATAGTCTCAATACCTGGCTATTGAGGTAAAAATGTATTTGCATATGGTTTAAGAGTCATGATCAAAATGTAAGTATTGATTCCGGAGTGGTTTTTATGGTTTTCTAAAACAAAATGTTTTCTAAAAATTTAGAAGAATCTGTTTCAAGTTTATTTTGGCTAGATTTTCTATAAGAACTTCCACAAGAGATAGATACAAGAAAAAAGAAGAAGTTAATTTCTCCAAAAATTGAAATTAGATTATGCATAAATTAAAAAAACTTATAGAAATTACATAAAAATCTTTTGCAAATTAACTTATTTATAAATTAATTTAAATTACTGAGATTTTTTAAAATCTTTTAGAGAAGCTCATCCCAAATTTTCTAACTATTTATAGTAAGGCTATATGATTAGTTTAGTAAATGTTTCAATTGATTTAAAAGTTTGATGATGTTATGTAAACATGTCTTGATTGGTGTTGTGGGTGAGTGGTGTCATTTATGTATGAATTATTTTTCCTAACTAACTGAGATGTTAAGAAAGCCCAATCATAGTTTAGCTGCATCGGTTAACTAACATACTAAGATAAGAGAAAATTTAAAAACTGAATTTGGTGCATTTTAACGTGTTGTGAATCTGTTTGGTGTCCAAAGGTGCATGTGGTTTCGAATTTTAAATCCATGTTTAAGCATTTAAAGAGCTGAAAACCATAAGTATTACGAAGTCTGGCTAATGGGCATTCAGAATTGGTATGAAAATGATAAATTCAACTCTTGAAATTGTTTTGCTGATATCTTTTGACCTTCAAACATTTTGTGCCAAAAATCTCCTCTAAAAGAGGCCATGGCCCTTTAGTTAATAATGGTTAATGTGGGTTAATGATTTAAATTATAACAATACTGTACATTTACATTTTTTAAATAACATAATAAAAAATTTTCTTTTTTTATTTTTAATTTTAAAAGTTTTGAAAATTATTTTATATTTTAATTTTTAGTCATTTTTTCTCTATACATTACTATTTTATTTATGAAACTCATATAAGATAATTAAAACAATTATACTTCTTTGTTCTTTTCAACTCTACCGTGTCTCTTCTTCTTCTCTCTTTTAAGTGTGAACCTAAATTTCTCCTTCTCAATCATTTCTATACCCTATTATATATATATATATATATATATATATATATATATATATATATATTTGTTACCGATAAAAAAATTATTTTAAACTAAATCTTAATTTTTCATCCTCTACTTTTTAAGAATTAAATTAAACTTTAATAGTTTTAGTCCCCCTACTTATTAGGAGTCGGCAATTGTAGTACATCGTTAAATTTCCAATATCTAATATTTATAATGCTAATATTTTTACAATAAAGATTAAAACAGACTTATTTTTATACACCATAATTTTTATCTAAAATTATTAACACAACTAAAGTATTACGAAATCTTTTTAAATTTATGAACACATTAATAATTCCATTAATTTTGAATTATATCTATTTTTATTATTGTAATATTTAGCATTAATGTAGTATAACTCCAAAAAATCTTACTAAAAATATACGCAATATAGATTATTCATGAAGTATATTTCAAGTTAGTTAAGTTAAATTAATAAATTTAAAGATAAGTCTATATATAAAATCTAATAATATATAATTACTATAATATTCATATATCTGACTTTTTTAAAATATAATATTACAGTCATTAACTTTATTTTATTAACATATTTTATAAAGACTGAAATAAAAAGTCACATATTTAATATACTTATATTTTAATAATTAAATTTAATAAATATACCATATTATTAAATGTAACATTTAATTCTGTTTAAATGAAAAGTCCGATAAAATTAGACTTAAAAAATATTAATGTGAACAATTTAATTATTTATTTAATATAATTAAAACTTTTAAATTTGATTGCATCTATTTACCGAAAACATTGATTACAAATAATAAACATTTGTGGAGTTGATGATTTGATAAGTGGTGAGTGTTAGTTCAAAGTTTAAGGTGATTGTTTAATTAGTAGGAAAAAAATATTTGAATGTTACTCTACTTGAAAATAAAAATATGAATAGGAAGAGTTGAAAGAATGTAAGGAATGAATAAGATTTGGACATAACGGTGCCTTGCAGAGTGGGAGGTTGGGAGGTGCTTGGTGGCCAGAAAGGCACCCGGGAAAGGTGCATAAACGAAACAAGTTTAAAATTTGAAGGTAAAAAAAGGGCCCCACCCATTTGCAAAATAAACCAATAATTAACCGCAATTAAACCCTTACCCTGGGCTTCCATAAATACACCGAAACCAAGCGAACACGCCACAGCACTTCTCTCATTGTTGCAACACAAACAAACCTCAACCAGAGAACCAGAGAACCAGAGAGGCGTCTTAATAAACGCTCATCTCTGAAACCCTTTCCTTCTCCTCTTCCCTTTCGATCTTCCTTCTTCGCCCCTCAGAATGAGAGAGTGCATTTCAATCCACATCGGCCAGGCTGGCATTCAGGTCGGAAACGCCTGCTGGGAGCTTTATTGCCTTGAACACGGCATCCAGGTCTCTTTTCCCAACCCTAATTTCTTCCAGCTTTTTTAAACCACATTTTCTCACATGCTCAATCTCGATCTGTTTCCCCTGTTGATTTTTCCTCTGCATCTCAACCATACTCTTTCTCTTTTTTGTCTATTATTTGCATTTTCTTCTCTATTGCTTCACCGATTTCCCGATCTACTCGCACTCTATCTTCTCTGCCAACATTTTTTCCATTTTGTTTTCATTGATTCCCTGGTGTATGTGTACGCTGTGTATTTTTTTTTTTGGACATTTGCTTCTGCCTCCGTATTGTTCTACTGATTTAAGATATAATTATAATGACGCCTGTTTTTATTTTTTTTAATTTTTTTTATATTAATCATTACACATTTCCAACAGACAACAAAACTTAGATGCATTTCTGTAACTGTTTTTTGTTCTGACTTTTCAATCAAAATTGAAAATGCCTAAGAAAATGCAGTTTTGTGTATTTCAAATCCGTGTTAGTTGTTATGATTTAGATGCTGGCAATGTCTGCCAGGATTCCACTCTGGTAATAATTTCTGGAAGAAAAAACATAAGGTTTGGTTGTTTAATTTGCAGTATTATTATTATGTTCTGATAATAATATCTTCTTGGCTTGGAAATCTGAATCTAATTCTAGTAGAAGAAAACTAGTAGCACTTTAGAAGAATAAAAAGACAACTTCTAAACCGAATTTAGCCATGTTTTTCTTATCATACACTTGCTTTAGATGTAAGCTGTGGTGCATTTGTGTTATTTCAGCCTGATGGTCAGATGCCGAGTGATAAGACTGTTGGAGGAGGTGATGATGCTTTCAACACCTTTTTCAGTGAAACTGGGGCTGGAAAGCACGTACCTCGTGCGATTTTTGTAGATCTCGAGCCCACTGTGATTGATGAAGTTAGGACCGGGAAATACCGTCAACTCTTCCATCCTGAGCAGCTCATCAGCGGAAAGGAGGACGCGGCCAACAACTTCGCTCGTGGCCACTATACCAGTAATGCTGCTCCTTTCATTTATTTGATTTTGCAATTTTACTGTAATGAATTGAATATTAGATTCTAAGAAGGGTGTTTTTGGTTCAGTTGGAAAGGAGATTGTTGAGCTTTGCTTGGACCGCATCAGAAAGCTTGCTGACAACTGCACTGGTCTCCAAGGTTTTCTCGTTTTTAATGCTGTAGGAGGTGGCACTGGCTCTGGTCTTGGTTCTCTTTTGTTGGAACGTCTTTCTGTGGACTATGGCAAGAAGTCAAAGCTTGGTTTCACTGTCTATCCTTCACCCCAAGTTTCAACCTCCGTTGTTGAGCCTTACAACAGTGTCCTCTCCACCCATTCCCTTCTTGAGCATACTGATGTGGCTGTCCTGCTTGACAACGAAGCCATTTATGACATATGCAGGCGTTCCCTTGACATTGAGAGACCAACCTACACTAATCTCAATCGTTTAGTTTCTCAGGTATTGTTATTACAAGAATGAAATAACTAGTGCTTGTGTTGTGTGGTGATATGCTCTGCCTCTATAAATTTCTCTTGATACATCCAGGTGATATCCTCTCTGACTGCTTCCCTGAGGTTTGATGGTGCCTTGAACGTTGATGTTAATGAATTCCAGACTAATCTAGTGCCATACCCCAGGATCCACTTTATGCTTTCATCTTATGCACCTGTGATTTCAGCTGAGAAGGCTCACCATGAGCAGCTATCAGTTGGTGAAATCACCAACAGTGCTTTTGAGCCTTCGTCTATGATGGCCAAGTGTGATCCGCGCCATGGGAAATATATGGCTTGCTGTCTCATGTACAGAGGTGATGTGGTTCCTAAAGATGTTAATGCAGCGGTGGGAATTATCAAGACCAAGCGCACCATACAATTTGTTGACTGGTGCCCCACTGGGTTCAAGTGTGGAATCAACTACCAGCCTCCAACTGTTGTTCCAGGTGGTGATCTTGCCAGGGTGCAGAGGGCTGTTTGCATGATCTCGAATTCCACCAGTGTTGTTGAGGTTTTCTCTCGCATTGACCATAAATTTGACCTTATGTATGCTAAGAGGGCGTTTGTACATTGGTATGTTGGTGAGGGTATGGAGGAGGGAGAGTTCTCTGAGGCTCGTGAAGATCTTGCTGCCCTGGAGAAAGATTATGAAGAGGTTGGTGCAGAGGCTGCTGACGGTGAAGATGAAGAGGGAGAAGATTATTGATCAGAAGAAGTTTGCACTATTATGTTATATGTTTCTTTTTTCAAGATTGTAATGTTACTTTGTCTTGTTATTTTTTTCCGTGTACTCTTCTGAAAACTTATCCTGTTGCGGTATTAAGGGGCCTGTGTAGGCTTAAAGAAAAATACTTGGTTTACATTTAAAAATTAGACTTTAAAAAATTAAAAAGTTGTTTATTAGTTTTTACTTTTTTTCCTTTCGAAATAAAATTTGTTTGATAAAAATATTATCATCAAAATAAACTTTACAAATTTAATTTATCAAAATATAATAATTTTAACGATAATAAACGTACTAAATACAATATTTAAAACTTTTTTAAGATGTAAAATATTAATTTAAATAATTAAGAGTTATTTTAAGAATGACTTGAAAATAGTTTATTATTGTGTAATATGAACTATAAAATTGAAGTACTAAATATAAAATGTTACTTTTTATTTAATTTTCAATAATACATTTTCAAAAAATAAAAATGGCATTACTAATTTTTTTAAAGTTTTTGGACTTGGACAAGGCGGTTAATGTCTTTAGACTTTGACACTGCTCTAACGTTGTTGTAATAAATATTTTAGTTAGAACATAACAATTCTGATGTGCCTTCTTCAATGAAGGTAGGTGAAGTTTGTGAAGTTTGTTGGTTTATCACGACCAGTCTCGTTTTTGCAAATTATAAAAGATTATTATATTAAAAACGAGTTTCAATTACTCAATTTTTATGAGTATAAATGTTTGAGCCTCCGATAAAAAGTAGAACAAATATATAATAATTTGAAAAATTAAATAAAAAGTCTATAGTACTACATCATTATAAACAAATCATATTTAGTTTAATTTTAATGGAATAAATTTTAAATAACTTTTAAAGAGCTTAATTTTATACTTATATTTATATATAATAATTTTTATTAATTTAATTTAATTAATTAATATTTTTTAGGAAATTTTAATTATTTTTAATAAAATTTGATTAACTTTTTATCAATTAATTATTAAATTAATTACGTAAATTAATAACTCAATAATAATTTAATCTAAAAAAATAAATTAGTAATTAGTAATTTTAAATAATGATAAAAACTAAATGATATTAAAAATTATAATAAATTACATAAAATTAAATTTTGTTATTAAATATTTCAATGAATTTTTTTAAACATATTCTAATATAATATGCAAGTAAGAAATTATTATTAATATATTATAATTAGATAAAAGTTTAATAGACATTTTGATCTCAATATTTTGTGAGAATTTGTAATGTTTTTTTTACGTTTATTTTTTTTTCTCAATTGAGTCCCAAATTTTATTAAAATCTGTCAATGTGGTCATTTCCGTTAGATTAATGTGAACAACCTTAATTGTGTGAGAAAGTGGTGTATCAAAGTTAATTGTTATCACGTGAATAATGAAAAAGTTGTACGAATTGGAACACGTCACCTCCATCCCCTTTTGACCCTTTTATATGTTAAGTTTGTTTCCCCTTTCTCATTTATGTGTTCTCATCTTGTATCTTTGTTCCTTTTGATATTATGTTGTTGCTATACTTTTGGATCTAACCTTAAGTAATTTTGAATGGGTTGTTGTCAATCATCTTCTTCTAGTTGCAACTTTAATGAAAACCCCAATGGTTGGGTTTGGAAAAGCAGTGTAGTTTTTGTCATGGACATAGGAGCATGTCTGTGGATGCACATACTTGTCATTGTGGAGATTTTGGAATAATGAGAACAGCTACAAGCCCGGTGGCAGGAAACAATTTTGGGGTTGTCTTAATTTCAAGGTTAGGTTTTTGTTTTCAAAAGAATCCGTTGCATCGGTAACTAAGGCCTTCACTTTAGAAGGGTGAGTAGAAGAAGAATAGTGCATAAAGCATGTTGATGCTTGTTTACAACAAAGTGCAACATACAACCACCCTGATCGACGACCTCACTTTACTACCTTTTTAACCAAGTGATGAATACCAAGACAAATTTCATTCGTTAACCCACCAGTGACCATCTAAGGAATCTTCAAAAGAAAACCCTTTAGTAGTAGGGTCTTTTCCAAAATGCTCTTGCTTTTCAGTAACGCTCGACATTAGTGATTTCAATTATAGTAGCTTACGGACTTGGAACTTCTAGCTTAAATGAATTACTTCAAAGGGAGGGGCTTATCGACAAATTTCTAGTATTCAATCTCTTTTTCGGACTTTGCCGGACTGTTCCCTTTGTTTAAAATTTTTTGTGTGATTTTGTATGATTCGTTTTTTATGAAATTGAAAACAAACTGACATTGATGAAAATGGTGCTTTGAAGAAGGTGATGATGAAAGAGATGCAATTATATCAAGACAAAGGAAGAATTATTATTATTTTTGCAAGAACTACTTACTTTTACATGTCACTGTATCAATACAAAAAATATATATCCAATTAATTACAAAATGACACATGTGTATCACGTCCTCACACAGTTAATACCACCGTTTACATTAATCTAACGGAAAGAACCACGTTAATAGATTTTAATAAAATTTGGGACTCAATTAAAAAAAAAATATTACAAATTCTCAAAAAATATTAAAACAAAAATATCTATTAAATTTAGATAAATATCATATAATAATAATAATAATAATAATAATAATAATAATAATAATAATAATAATAATAAAGTATGTAAACTTAAACATATTCACCAAAATTTCACTATTTTACTGATGGAGGTTAAAGAAGTTAAATTTATCATATCAACCTAACTAATTTTAAAAAACAATGGTAAAATAAATTAAATGAGATAATCTATTTAAAAGATAAGCCATGTTTAAAAAAGCTTATATTTTATATAATTAAGAAATTGATTATAAATATGTAAACAAAATAAAATAAATAATATGTCAAAAATGTATTTTTCTAATTTGACATGTTTTAACAAGTCAGTCCTTCACTTTATTTTGAAGTTAACTCATTTGCTTGTCCAAGTCTATAAAAAAGATAAGTTATATTTTTCAATTCATTATCATAAAATCAATATGTCTAGTCTTTTTTTTTTAATTTATGAAGAAAAATTCTTTTAAAGATTAGAATGTGCTTCGCATCTTAAGTTTCAAAATATTTTTTAATAATTCACTAAAATTGTCCTTAATGTAAAAAATAGTTTTTTTTAAATATTGTGGTTATAAAAAAATAATATACTCACTCAAAAAATCAATTAAACTTATTCCTTTTATTATTTTCACGTCTTAAAAAGCTAATATTATTATTTCTGTCACAAGATTTATTATTCATACATATGTTTCAAAAAAGTTAAATAATAATCACAAATTGTGATATTATGTTTGTGCGCAATATCTTAAATAATTCGGATATATAAATAATATTAAATATCTATTTTTATTTTTATTTTAAAAATTCAGAATTTTAGAATTTTAAAAATTGAATATAAAAAAGTATTTAAAAAATTAAACAAAAATTTACTCATGATTTTATAAATGAAAAATAATTATTAGAAATTTAAGAAAGGTCAAAATTTAAAATTAGAAGACTGAAATAAAAATTCACTCATTTTTAATACTTTAATCGCACTTGATTCCTCAGAAAAGTAAAAAATATTAAACAGAAAATGATGGAATTTTTGCCAAGTGTTTTCGAGCGAATATATAAGCAGTTTTCACCTTTTAGAAGCTCCAATTGTTTGTGTAACCCCTTCAAGCCAAAACAGAAGAAAGAGAGAAGAGTCAAGCCGCGAGCAATGGCGACATCGCTTGTACGATCGGGATTTCTTCGAACCGCCCTACGTGGAGGCGCTCGTAGCTCGAAGGTTCCCAAGCGAAACTTTTCTTCCGGTGGTCATCACGATGATGCTTGTAAGTATCTTATCATCTCCCACATCTAACCCTAATTATTTTCGGGTTTTAATAATTAGATCTCCTGCAATCGGTTTGTTTTGTGGAAGCGTGTTCTGGATTAGGTCAATTTTCTTGAGAAAAGGGTTTGTGGATTTGAGATTGGTCTAGTTCCATTTTATTTGAGATTAAAAGAATTTTGCGCTCATGTTTTTTTTAAACTCTAAATTTGAACTTTTTGTCTTCATTTTCTTTCTGTGCTGGTGTCGATTTGAAATTTCTGATTCTTCTCCGCTGAAATGGATTTGCGCATTGATTTGGCTTCTCAGTTTGTTTGAATGTTCGTGCGCTTATGTTCGAAATGTTTATAAATAAATCGATTTTTCAATTATATCGATTTTAAATGTTAGTTTTGAATCCGATTTTGGGGTTGTGTTTGAATTGCTGGATATAGACTCAATGGATTTGGATTTACATTGCTATATATCAACACTTTTCAGATTAAATGAGCAAAGTAATATCATCATTTTGTGTTTCACTTCATCAGTGTAATATTGACCTTTCTGGTACTAATTTAATGTATCTTTTGTTTCTGGTTGAGATTGATAGATTTTTTCTACTTCACTATATTGCACTTTGCATGTTTTATTTCAATGCTTTGTTTTGTATTTTTAATAATTTTTCTTCTCATTTTTTCTCAGACGAGACTGCCAAATGGGAGAAGATTACATATCTAGGCATTGTGAGCTGCACTGGTTTAGCCCTTTATAATCTATCAAAGGGTCACCCACACACCGAAGAACCTCCTGTGAGCTTTTGTTTCCACACATCTGCTGTTATTTGTGATTGTTACTGAGTATTTTGTTGTCTATCTCTTCACCATCTCTAGTGCATAATGTTCGAGTATATTCAGTTCGTATTATAAAAATAAAAGTTTAATATTTTTTTATTTTCTGTGCAGGCATACCCATATTTGCATATCCGCAATAAGGAATTCCCATGGGGTATGTCTTCTATTTCATGCTTTGATATCTATAATATGTAGCTTTCCATTTCTCTAAATATTTGGATTGCTTGAATTTTTCCTCCGTTCCTTTAGTGTGGTGGAAAATCTTGTTAGCTATAGTCTTTATTTATTTATAATAATGTTGGTGTTGTTTACATGACTATTTTTCATTTTTATTTAGTGAATGGCAGCCATATTTTGTTTATTAGTATACTGGACTTGGTTTCTAATAGATAGGTAGGATAGGGTGTCGCTGTTTTTTGTTAATTATTCATATGTTATTATTTGTGGGCTCTTTCAGTCACAACTTTTTGTGCATATAATGGTTCCAATTATTAAAATTTTCAAGTAGGACATGTAGTCTCATTTTTTAGCTGGAGACCCAAGGTTACTTTTACTGCTTTCAGTTTTTTCATATGTTGGTTTGCATGGGCTCTTGCCAAGCTCATGCTGCCTCCAACCTTAGGATTGAGTACTCTGCATTGAATTTTTTTTCCATAAGCATGGCATATTCTTGTCACAAATCCTTCTTGTTTCTGGATCTCTGTTGATGAAGTGATACGCATAGGCAAAAACCTCACAAAGCAATAAACGAGTGTATGATAAGTGACTCATTTATTGGTTTGGAGCATCTCCTACAGTTCTTTACAAGTGTTTAATATGATTTTATATATGTGATACTGTGGCTCATCATTTTCTTTTATTTTTGCAACTTATAAACAATTATCCTTTACAATGATTTAAGGTAAATAGATTTGTGGAAAAGATCCCATAAGTTACCTCACATCTACCTCACTTTTTTCCCACCATTTTCACTCCGTGCCCCCATCTTTTTATCCTTTTCATTGATAAGCACCTGTTTTTATTTAAGGAATTGTTTATATATAATCAGCTGCTACATCAGCTCTTCCAATCCGTGCAACTTCTGATGCATCTGTTGTTTTTTCTTCATAAATTATTCTAAGGATATTGATGTTGCTCTAGTACCCAACCAAGATTTCTCAATGACTCGTTACTTTTTGTTGGTTGTGTGGGTATGCATATATTTCTAATTTTTTTATCAATGAGGTGGTTTGTTTATGCGTAGTTCTGTTTGAACAAGTTTTTCCATTAATACTTGTAGAAAATAATAAGAAAAAAAAATGAAATAAGTTTTTCCATTAAAATAGCATTTTGGAGAAGCTAAAATCATGAAGTTTTCAATAACGTTGATTATAACATATACATAGACTAATTCTAGTTTATAAAAAACCTCGCGTGAATTTCTTTTATGTCTAAGCACTTGTGGATAAACTTATCTAGATATTTGAATTATGTACGTTGAGTTTGTATGACATGTTTCTTTTATGATAAGCAGGTCCCGATGGTCTATTCGAAACTAAGAATCACCACTAGGAGTATCAGTGGTTTAATGGAGGTGTTTGTGGCCACCGCTGGCCGTTGCTTTTGTCAATGTTCAAGAAATAGTGATTGATTATTGCGGATTTTGAAATGTGATCTAACTTGCACTTTACAACGTTCGCTTGTCATGTTTTTATCTCGTGTTCGTTTGTATGGTTGAAACAAAATAAAATATCAAACAAAATTATGCGCCTTTTTACGCCGATTCCTGGTCAATAAATCTTGAATGAAATATTTTGTAGGGCCCCAGATTTATATTATGTTATCGGGTTAGTTTTCATTGTTTCGGTTGCGCGTGTTTTTGGTAACAGGTATTTGGCATTACCCCTGTTCTCTGGATGATCTTAGCTTTTGTCTCGAATGTTGAAGTTAGACATTTGATTCTGAATTATATATAATCTGCAAATATTAGCAATTTACAATTTTAATATAGTTCAATAATATTAAAATAATCATAAAAGTGGAAGTTAAATTTTTCATTTGATTCTGAACAATATAATTAACTTAAACTTTTTATAACCATAAATAACTAAAATAACACCGTTTTCATATCATTATTTTAATATTGTTAGGTATATGTAGTGAGACCTCACGATATATGTAAATTTTTTGTTTTGTAATGCATGATTTATCATTTATACATCTAACCTGCCATATAATTATGATTGCTCGTATAATTAATTGGTTATGTTAAATCACATAATTGATTATGTCTTTAGATAGCTCATTAATTTTTGAAATTGAGTTATTTATAATTTTAAGATATTATGTATGTAACTAATAAATAAAGGAAGAGAAAAAGAAAACATGGAACAGATAACTATGATTTATGAATGGATGTTGAATTATTTGTGTTTTTGAAATTTTTTATGCATAAACATTATTAGTGATTTAATATATAAAAAGGTATTAATATAGCTGTTATCTCATTATCTATTATCTCTTTTGTGAAAGGATAATTATACATCTACATTATAAAGTGTTCATATATTATATATATTGAGATTACCTTATTAATATTTTATAAGTGACATAATTTTATTTGATATAAGTAAAGTATAAATATGTAGTATGTCATCTCACATTATATCTTTATCATTTTTCATCATGGAAAATGATAAGAATGAAATATATATGTGTATATGTTTGTTAAATGAATTTGTAGTTTATACACATGTTCTCATAGTGAGGGTCAGTGTCATTACAACTTTGCTACAACAGAAAGATTGAAGCAATATAAAAGATACATTTTGAAAACTGGTTCCAAAATCAAAATTCCAAAATAAATAGAAGGTGACTTAGAAAATTACGGAGTGTAAGAAGAAAAATCTAAAAATCATTCATTCTCACGTTCCAAAGTCCAAATGGAAAACTGTAAGGTATAAAATTAGAATATCATTGAAAAAAATAAATTCAACTAACTCGTAAAAAAATTGAGATTAAGTTAGACTATGAACATTCTAATCAATAGTTGTTATTATAAGTTATATTAATATTATTTTTGAATCTTTGAACTCTTATCTTGGATAATATCTAATGCAATTGCTTATAGATGTTACATAGTTTAACAAAATTTATCACTAGGACAAATGATATGATATTTTTTATATAAATGTTTTGTTGAGAAAACAAGATTCTTTAGAAATAAATGAAGAAATATAAGTGTCAATATGGGTGAATCACAAACTTAAAAAAAAATAAGTTACATACTCGTTTTATTAATTCAGTATTATACGGTTAATTATATATATATGAGTTCTGAAATCTATCAGGTTCAAAAAATTAATATAAATGGTTGGATCTTAATCCAATATGAATAAGGATACTAAGGATTCTATTATGTTACATTAAAAGTGATCAATAAGATACTAAATTATATTCGGTAATTACATATATAAAAAGATATAGAATTTTTAATGTGTGATGATTAAAGGGTAATTTTATTTCATGAAAAGTAAATAGAACTTGCTATCAAGCTTACTAATGGAAAAATCAAGATTACAATTTTCAATTTTAATGTTAATAGTGCTCCTCGTCCTCATGGTTTTGGGGTTTCTTTTTTCAAAATTACTGGGATTTAGTTGGCAATGATGTTTATAAAGCCATTAAGTTATTTTTCTCTTAAAATTGGATCATCCTTGGTATGAACGCCTTTGGTCTTGTAGTTATTACTAATTTTCATTTCAAAATCATTACTAAAATTCTAGTAGATAGACGAAGTAATATTTTTAGAGTTATGTTATCATCTCTCGTCAGAATCATTTCGTTAAAGGAAGGCAAAATACTGATAGTATTTGCATTGTCTATGAGGTTATTAATATGCTTTATACTAAAATAAAAGGGGGTAATGTAGCCATGAAGATTGATATAAAGAAGGTTTTTGACACTCAATCGAGATTTCCTTCTCTTTGTTTTGCATAAGTTTGGTTTTCATGATAAGTTCTGGAGCTAGGTTAAAAATATTTTTCACTCGACTTTTCTCTCCGTAAGGTTTAATGATGGACTTGTTGGCTATTTTAATTCTGGTAGAGGATTTTTTAAGGGGATTCTCTCTGCCTTATTTTGTTTTGCATTGTCAAGGAAGCTTTAAGTAGAGAGATTGCGCTTTTGGTTGATTCTAAGCATATTCTCCCTCTCCTTTTCTCTATGTGGATGATTTTTTGTCTTTTCCAATGTTAGTAAGAAAAGTCTTAGAAATATTATGTAATTATTTCAACTTTATGACTCTAGTTTAGATTAGGAATGATAAAACGATCAGCCTATCGCGTTTAGCTTCATTCTGTCATGAACTCGTAAAAAACAGGACGGGTGTCACAGTGATACGGGTTAAAGTTGCTAACTTGTCTCATTATAAGGTAGGTCGACCTTTTTTTTCAATTTTTCTTTTTCTTCACTTTTGGACTTTTGATTTTAAGTTGGCCTTTTTTTTCTTTACAACTATTTTGTTTGTGTCAAATTTAAATGAATTTTTGTAATTACAATAATATATTAAAGAGGTATATAGTGGCATGACATCTTAAAAGTACAAGCAAAAAGACATAATGTTTACTATAAAATAAATTGTATAATAAGGTTTACTACTGTCAACAATCATTTATAACAATTGTTCATCACAAGAAGAAATAAAATGAACTATTAGAGGCATCATAAATCAACTAATCTTGTTCCATTTAAGGATTATTAGAACAAGTCCCCTCTACTCTTCCATTTTTGTCACTTTCTTTCATCATCATCTTCAATATCATAAGAAATTGAAAAAAAAGGTTTGAATATAAAATTATTTATCAAAATAAAAAATAATTTGATTTAAATTAATGAAATTACCATGACAAAAAACACGCTTCCAATTGGAAATATAAATAATTGCTTCAACATTTTCAGACAAAATCGATACTTATTAAGAATCCTTGATCCAATGTTGTATACAAATTAAGATGTAATGTCAGGATGCTTAGCAAGTCCTTAGCCATTAATGAAAGATCTGAAAAGTGTTGGTTGTTACTCTTCCACCATTGTAGAACATCCATATTTTTTATAAAATCGAGATCTAATGTTGACTCATCTAAATATACATCAAGTTGACTCGTTCCTGTTTTAACAATAGCTTGAAATTTGCGTTTTTTTAATTTCTAATATGATAAGTAAAAAATAAGTTTATTCAACTAAAATTAATAATAATTGAATTAGAACAAAGTAAAATAACATACATAAAAAAGACTTGGCTTGGTGGGAGCGAGGATGAAAGATGATCATGCTTACGTTTTAAAACATTTGAAGTTGAACCCATTGTACAATATTGAGAGAATAACACATAATTTTTCCTTTATTTTCTCCAACTTTACTTCCCAACAAAGGGGATAAACCCTTTTATAGCAGAATCCCAATGTTTCCAACTTCATCCTTGGTCTAAAATTGCCCAATGCAAACACTATATTCATCCTAATATTTATCAAATTTCATCATTATCTTTTCAACTATATCCCTTATAACTTCATCCTCATCTTTGACACTTTCCATTAGAAGGCATTGGTGTTCAACTCTTCCTTAATAGTAGTATTTTCTTTCATAAATATTCTCAATACATCACTCTTAATAGTATTTTTAGAAACTAAAGTCGCATAAAGATTCAAATAATTTATCCAAGTCTTAAGCTCTTGATACTCAAGAAATTTGAATGGTAAACCATGAAAAATAATTAAATTGGCACACAACTCATGCCATTTGTTCTTTTTTTTTTTTTGCCTTCAACTTTCTTGCATATCCAAAATCATTAGACTCACATCTTCATATTTGATTTTACCACATCTATAAATATTATGCTTTAAAGAGGAAGTCCCATATTTTTTACCACCAACTACATATTTTTTGTTACAAGCATTACACTTTACCCTCTCTTTTCCATCAACACAAACATCAATTCTAGTAAAAAATTCCCAACAATTAGATGTTCTAGACTTATCCTTTTTCTTATTGGGTTCAACACTTTCAGATTCATTTCCAAAAACATCTTCATCTTTATTCCCAATTATATGATCCTCATGAACATCACCTTCTATTAACTCCTTAGCAACCAAGTCTTACAAGCAATAAAGTAGAAAGTCCAAGTATCATGTTTCCAAGAGATTAGCGGTTGTTTAACCTATATGAACGATTACTAATTTAGATTAGAGCTTAAAAGACTTAAATTCATCTAAGGTTACAACAAAGTTTCAACTTTCAAATTCATAAACAACTGAAAATCGATTAATTAATAACAGTTATATAACTTCACCGGGGTTGGACTTTCTGAACTCAACTTTATATAAACTTCCCTATAAATATATCACAAACAAAACTCTGCATTCACACAAGATGCACACTTGTCCTAATTACTTGGTGGTTATTTTCTTACAAGAGGAACAAGGTGGAAAAACATTTGTATTATTATTTTGGTTGTATGTATTCCTTTTGTTGTTCTTGGCTTCTTCAATAGTATGAAGTATAATATCTTCAACAACACAATCTTCTCTCACCAACCTTCGTTCCTTTTGTGCTTGCAAAGAATGTATCATTTTCGCCAAAGTAATTGTATATAAATCTTTTGTGTTCTCCAATGAAGTAATGGATGCTTCATATCTCTTCGGCACGGTTACCAAATTTTTTTTCAATTAGTCTAGAATCAGGAAATTCCTTACCTAGTAATTTTATCTTATTAGAAATGTCCAATAATTTGTTTTAGTATTCCTTAATTGTCTCAGACTCTTTCATCCTTTGTAACTCAAACTCCCTTATCAAGTTTAGAACTTTTATGCCTTAAATTTTCTTGTTTCCTTCATATTCTCCTTTTAAATAGTCCAAATTTGTTTGGGTGACTTTAGGGTCATGATTCTAGTGAGTATCATTTGTGAAACACTAGTAAACAAACATTATTTCGTCTTTGCCTTCCTTCTTTTCTTTTCTTTTTGACTTTTGATTTGTGTCATGGTGCGATTTTCAGGTAGTGAATCAATAATGTAATTCTCTTCCACAACTTTCCATAAATCTAATCCCTTTAGATATGTTTGCATTCTTACAATCCGTAGATCATAACTTTCGTCATCGAAAAGTAAAATAATGACTTGTGAGAAATTTCTTTCTCCTTCCATTCTACAAGTCCCATAAGTACAACGACTTTAATGCCACTTATGTGATTTTTAAGGTTTTTTCATGTAACAAAATATCAAATATTAATAATATCTCAATCTTAACTCTCTAAATTTTAGTAATAATTGAATATATTTTTATCTTCATAAAAAGATATCATAAAATAAAAACTACAATATTTCCTAGAAACTAATTTAAATAAAAAAAAAGATATTATATAAATATTCTAACAAATAATCATAGGAGATAAAGATAACTCAAGAGTTGTCTCAAGAGACCTCTAAAAGGTCAAACTGCTTCCCTCTTTTATTATCATGAATTTAGATATGTTTTCACTTTTAGTTATGATGATTATTATGATAGATTGAGGCTTATATGGATGATAGTTTTTTTTTTGTCAAGTAAGTTTGATTCTATCGTGAACAACTTATTAATTTAACATAAATAATTGTTACAGACAGTACTTAGATAATTGTTAATTTAACTTCATTTCTGCATTTTTTTTAAACTCTTCTTTACCTAGCTGCAGTTGCTTTCATAACACAAGTGACATATTAGCATGCAGCCGTTATGATAGTTCTATCATCTTTGTATTGCGTTAGTTGTAGAGGCGCCATCTAGTTAGAGAAAGGCGAACTGCCTAGCTTGTTCAATGTTGCCTGCATTTGAACTCTTTCTGTTTTTTGACTCAAATATCATCTCATTTCTTTTAGTGTCAATTGTCAAATATTAACATGGTTCCACTAAGTCATGTTGGCAGAAAAGACAAAAAGGATAAAAGAAATCCAAATTTCAAAAACATGTAAAGAAATGTAAAAGTGTTAACCATGACAAGTGACTTGATGTTCCCTCACGCTATGAAATCCAGTTTAAGGTGCCAACTCGTTCTCTTGAGTCTTTACACCAGCTGTTTGTGGGGAAGAATTTATTTCTCCCTACTGTTCTCCATTCCATATTTTGGGAGATGTAAAAACCATAGCAATTTATTTATTGATCGCTTGAGAAAGCAGAACAAATGTTGGAGTCTTACCATTTGCCACTCAAATTATACGATTTGCTTATGATTCATGTCATTTGATGATTCATGAATGAATAGCTATAAATCTTTCAATGCATTTAATAGTCAGTGCTTATTAAACACACCGTGGAGATATTCAATTGTCGATTTTCCGTTTCATAATATGGGATTCATATCGTCATTTTTGCACTATATTTGGCTAATTCATTTATTTTATTAAGTCTTCTAAACTAAGTGCTTCACACTCAGTGATCATTTTCCAGTTCAAAACTAATACCTTAAACACTATAAATCATTTATAACTAAAAAATTAGCCTAATAATTCGTGACTCAAGTTATGATTCAATAACCTTTCCAATGTTAAAGTAAGAAAAGGAACACTTGTGGAAAGATAAGGAACTTTGCTTTGATGATATTTTAAACTTAATAATTATTGTTTCCATTAAAGGGTTCAGGTTACATATGAAGAATAGCGAATGATTTATACAAAGAAAACTCTAGGTCTTTCTAAATTCTTAATCTGACCCTGTGAAAACAAAAAACTTGACATCATAATAGCCAACTAAAGAAACGATACATGGCTCAACAAAATTCGAGAAAGTAAGGACCAAAAGAAGCTGAATACAATTATTCTATATGAATTATCACTCTGCTGCAGTATCCTCAATGTGATTGCTTTCTTCATGGGATTGTGGCAAAGTTCCCAAGTCCATGCGGGATTCTTTATCCTCATGAGTAATTGAATGATCAGAACTTCCTGGATCATTCATGGCAGAATTGCTATCTCCATCGGAGTGTGCAGATTCCTCCTCCTTTTGTGACTCCACTGTTTCGTTTTGAGCACCATCTTCATTTTCACTCGTCTTGCTCTGAACTGTGTTTTCATTCACACCCTGTCTTGCATCAGCATTGTTATTTGAAGATGCATCTTTCTCACTGCCTTGTGCTTCACCATTAGTATTCCCATTGTTATTTTCATTTTCATTGTTTTTAGAGCCATTCTCAGAATCACTGCTGTTATCTGAGTTTGATTTTTCCTCTTTGTTTTGCTCAGATGAAGTATCAGACTGGCTAGCATCTGAGTTTGAGGATCCCTCTTTGTTTTGCCCAGATGAAGTGTCAGACTGGCTAGCATCATTGCTGTCGTCTGAGTTTGAGGATCCCTCTTTGTTTTGCTCAGATGAAGTGTCAGATTGGCTAGCATCATTGCTGTTATCTGAGTTTGAGGATCCCTCTTTGTTTTGCTCGGATGAAGTATCAGATTGGCTAGCATCATTGCTGTTATCTGAGTTTGAGGATCCCTCTTTGTTTTGCTCGGATGAAGTATCAGATTGGCTAGCATCATTGTTGTCATTAGCACTTCCATCACTGTTTGTGTTAGTTTGATCATCTTTGTCATTCTGCGCAGAATTGGTATTACTTTCTACATTTGCGGCTTCATCTTTCTTTTGTTCTGAGGAAGTATCAGAAGAAGTGAGTTGAACATCATGGATAGCATCTTTGTTGTCATTATTGGATGATGCAACATTTTCCTGCTTTCCTTCTTGGACAGAATTGTTGCTTGGGTTTTCATTCTGAGCAGAATTACTTGTTGTGTCCTTGTATTCACCATCATTTGCATTGCTGTCATGTGTTGTATTCTGCTTGTTGGAGTCCTCCATCTTGGAGCTGTTTTCATTTTCTGATGCCTCGGATGATGTGTCATTCCCATTCTGCAGTGATGAATCTAGAGTATCCACACCATCATTTGTGGAGTCATTTTTCTCTTGCTGCTGCCGTTCTGATTCTGACGTGGAACTTTTCTGTGACTCATTCTCTGACTGTGCTTGATTTTCAGAATCACTTGCATTTCCTTGGCTGTTTGTTGTGACACTAGAATCAGCCCCTTCTTTAGTTTCAGCATTTTCCTGAGACTCTAACTCGAACTCATTGTTTTCTTTTTTATCAGATTCTTCTTTTGCCTTTGAATTTTCATCTGAAGTGTCTTCTGATTTATGGTCTACAGCACTAGAGGCATTGTCTCCAGCATAATTTTCCTCTCTATGCTCCTCCTCATTTTTCCCCCCATCCTGAACCTGATTTTTAGATTCAGTCTCTTCCTGAATTTTGTCTTGCTCTTCTCCCCCAGTTTCTCCTTGATTGCTCTCATCTGTCATTTCTTTACTATCTTGCTCATGATTTTCCTCCTCCACACTATCCTTCCCTTCAGCTTCATCCTGCTTCACCTCTTCATTCCCCTTATCTTTATTCTCTGTCCCTTCATTCGCTTGCTGACTTTTCTCTTCACTAGTTTCTCCAGTTTCATTGTCCTCCACTTTACTTTTATTCTCCTTCATTGCATTGTCACTCTCCTTGTTATCCATATTGTCATTCTCCTGCTCATTCTTTTCTTCTTTAATTTCTCCACCTTCTTTGTCCTCCCCTTCAATTTTGTTGTCCTCACTATCCTTCAATGTATTGTCCATATTGTCATTCTCTTCAACAAATTTCTCATTATGCTGTTCGCCTTCCCCTTCTGTCGTAGCATTTTCAGAATTTTCTTCAGTTTCTTGGTCTATTGAATCCTGCCTGTGCTCAGAATTCTCTTCATTTTTACTTTGCTCATCATTCTTTATGACCTCATCTTCCACACCATTAACATCATCCAGTTTGTTTTGATCTTCGTGCTTGTTTTCATGTTGTTCATCCTCCTCCTCCTTGTGCCTCGCATCTACCACATTAGGTTTCTCCACACGAGGATGAAGGTCCTTCCTCCCAAACTTTATAACCTCACTGCCAGTCTTTGTGCTTTCAAGAAAGGATGATTTCTTGTCATTAGAGTGTTTGATTTGGTAGACTAGCCAGATACAAACGCCAAGCAGAACACATAACTGTAGAGCATGCTTCACCTTGAAGCCTTTGGATCTTTGGCTTCTCCGGGGAGATAACCTGAACATGCTGGAAATTCCTCACCTATCAAATTTTACTTCTTTCCAAGTTACCTGCCCGCATGAAGATCAAATTCTCTGAGGGACTCACACAATCACAACTAGCAACTCAGCGAAATTGATAAGCATGAACTTGGCAAAGAAAGGAAATATCTACAAATTTAAAGGTTCTTCTATGTATTATAAACAAAAGTGAACTGCTGATATTAAATTACACAAGGTTTATAAAATACAGGGCCACATTTACCAACTCATCAACAAATCATAAAACATCATCCTTAAAAGTAATAAGATGATGCATACACATCCTAATTTCAAATCAATAGCAGAGAAAGATAGACGATTATCATAATATGCTGATATCCGGTGGCCAAATCAAGATTAACAACGGAACATGTGTATGAACAGAAACAAAAATAAAATAAAATACATGATAATGTATGCCACACTCAAAGGCATTCACACCTGTACCCAGATCTAGACTGGCTCTTCTAAAGAACATCATAGTTGAGTTAGCAGTTCCAACTAAATCAAAACTGAATATTGCTTGAGATATTAGCAATGGTACATGTACACATAAGAATCGCCACACAAATATACACATACCTGATACAAAGAGAGTATTCAAGAAAGAGGAATCCTTTTTTTTTCGGGTGGGGCAGTGCTTACAAGAGGCAGTTGCATAGCATCCTCTTCCACAGCACTGAGAATGGGGTCACAAAACCTTGATTTGTGTCTGGAGTTTCTCTCAGTGGGAATGCTTCTGGATCTGATCCCTTTCCTGCAACAGGAATGGAAAGCAGATTTAACAACAATTTTTCACTGACAAGATGGCAAATGACAATGCTTGCATCTCAGTTATTTATAGCAACTCAACAACTTATCTCAAACACAAATTTTTTATTTTACATATATAGGTTGATCGGTTTAACTGTTTTCTCACTCAAAGCTAAAAACTTTAAATTGTAGAGTCCAAAACGACGTTGTCTTGGGGAAAAAAAAATTTAAACACCTCGTCTCTACAGCAAAAAACAACAGCACATGGTGGATCCAAATCCAACACGTGACATCCCACAGATCCTGACCATTGATGATGTCGGTTACACTCTTCCACCGTCCGATTCAATCAAACATATAAAGAAAAACCTATTCTCTCTTTTACTTTCAAAAAATACAGAATTTAATAAAATTTAAATAATATAAATGAGTGGTATCAGAATACTTTTGTAAAGATAAAATAACAATTTATAAATAAATTTATAGAAATAAAATAAAATAAAATATATATTTATTACTATACTATTTTTTTTAAATTGTGTTTTATTTTTAGAATAAATTTTATATTTATTTTGTTTTTATTGTATAATTTTATATAAATGGTTTTTTATAATAAATAAAAATATTCTTTTAAAAAATAAATTAAGAGGTAAATAATGGCTGAATAAAAGATATGAAAAAAATGAAAATTAAAATATATTTAAAAATTATTTCTATAAATTTATAAAATATTTCTAAAGTTTAAGAATAAAAATCTTTATAAATAGTCGAGTAACTAAAATATTTAATCTTAAAAATATAGACTCTCAAATTTTATATCGTTATATATATATATATATATATATATATATATATTAATTCATGTTTGTTACTTTGCCATATCAATAAGTTAGGATTGAAGTCGAAGTTGGTTGCTTCCCATCTCCACCACCGCAAGGCAAAACCTTATTTAGTGCCTCCAGTAGCTATGAGGGTTATTTTTTTAATTCAAGGTAGTTTTGGCTGGGAATAAAAGGTTATTTTTTTCAAAATACAGAAATTCATTTGAAAAACATATTTTATACGCAAAAATGAAAAAATTGAATATCTGATTACATATTTAAAAAATAAGATTATCAATGAATTATGTCAAACAACACAGAATAAGTTGGTTCATTGAATTAGTAATGGAGTTTATTAATTGGTATATATTGTCCACTACTTATAATAATTTCAGTATAATTCTTAAGATAATATTTTAAAAGTTAATAAATTTATCTTTAAAACAATATTTGTTATTCAATAAGGATGTAAAAATGTCAGTGGTTATGTGTTGACAATGAAAAGCAATTTACAGCGTTGATTTTGTTTTTGTGAGATGAATGTTTAACCCTTTAAAGGGTACCAAAAAATGGAAATGAAACCTACTAGTACTGACTCAGTATTTAACCTGATATTACTCTTCAGATGTAGTTGTAATTGGTTAACAATGTCTTGAGACTCTTCGTGACAGTGTATTAGATAACGGTGGTGCAGTAAAGTGCTATTAACTTTTTTGTGCCATGGACGATGGATCATTAATTTTCTTTCAGAATTCAAACTTTGTTGCTCTTTATAGTTCGGTGTTTACACATTTTTCTACGTTACATAAAATATTTTTTAGTGGAAAACACACGCCTTCCACTACCAAAAATATATAATAGAGACAGTGTTTTCTAAGGTTAGGTATTTATTTGTGTCTTGGTCCGGGTTTGCCCTAGTGGGTAAGCAGTGCTAATAGAGAAGAAGACGATGTTAATGTATACTTGTCAAGCCCAATCAGATTATTGGTCCACTTCAATACAATAAGGTCTCATTTTCTAATTCATGTTGGATTGTTAACTGATTTCTTTACATTGAATATATATATATATATATATATATATATATATATATATATATATATATATATATATATAAATAGTATCTTTTGTATTTTTCAGAATTGGAGTATCATGGCATTGCCTTGTTTTAAAAGGTTAGTCTTGTGGGAGATTATTTTGACAAAAAAAAAAGTTGTTAAAATGTATAAAGTGATACAAGGAATAAAATGAAGTGAAGTTATTCTAAAAGTCAAATTAAATAAAATTCACTGAATTTAAGATCAACGAAAAGAAAATCAAAGACATATAAATGTTTAACTTACTGAATGTTAACAAATAAAATAGAAAAATTAACTACTTTTGATGATTAATTTCATGGAGGAAAAAAACATAATTAAAAATAATAATTTTTCATTGAAATACAAACATATGTATACTATATAAAAGTTAGTGAGATGAAACATATACATGTCTCACAGCCTGTATTTTAGATATATGTGTATAGATATTAAGAGAAAACTTTCCTAAAGCACTAATATTAAAGTATAATAGGTTAAAATTTGAAAAAACAAATTATACATTTGTTACAATACAACAGTAAACATCATATATTACTAAGAACCTTTGCGATTATACATAGTTTTTTTAGGAAAAAATATATTAATTACTACAAAAAAAATCACTAAATTAAATTAAATCATGTGGTAACAATAAGTATTTTATTTCTTTAAATTTCATGGGGAGTGCGAACTTATATGCCTGAGGATATATAAAAAATATTAAGAAAGATATTTATCAATATCGTAAATTTCAAGTTGCCATTCCTTGAACAATGCTAGTAAACATGTTAGGTTTAATTCGTGAAAGTTAATAAATCCTTTTTGTTTTGAAACACGTAAACAAACTAATATCAATATAATGTGAATGTTAACAAAGTCGTTTGATTGCAAATGCAATCATTTATTAAATTTTAAATAGTAACAACAAAATAAAAGAAAAAAAATATTAAAGAGGAAGATGTATAATATTTGCATATTTTATCCAAAAATAGAAAGAGATTTTCATAACCAAGAGTGTCAAAAAATATTTGTATAAAGAAAGAAAGAAAATCTGATTATCTTTCTAATAAAAATAAAAAAATTAAGATCTCGTGACGTGTATAATTAAACTTTAAGTAAAAATAATTATCTTAATATTAAAATATTATATATATATATATATATATATATATATGTATATTAAAGTAAAGGGTCAAGGATCATACACTACAATGTAGTTCGTCTCTATCAAACACAACTATTATATCACCCAAATATATATGCACGTGACAATAATCCTAATTATAACTATTTTGGGACAATAAATTGATGTATTTGAATGACTTAATTATTGTACAATCTAGTCATGGACTTTCCCATATTTAACTATGTGTATGCTTTTTTTCATTTTTATCTAACAAACAAATGAGACCCACTTCAATTTTTCAAAGGAAAGACCCGAATACTAAATTAGTTTTATCTAGTCCAAAATCAACTGAACCGGATCCGATTGATAGACTCATCTCGTTATTACCGTGCTGAAAACAATTCTATCGACGAAAAACAAGTTTTTTTGAAGTATGGAATTGTTAAAAATCACTTTGAAACTTCATTGTGATCTATAAAGAAAAAAAAAAGGGGTAGAACTAATAGGTAGATTAAATATATTTCTAATTTCTAAACTATTTAATAAATTTTAAATTTATTTTATCATATTATATTTTATAAAATAATGTAAAGGGTTGATAAATAAAAATATTTTTGAGAAAAGAAAAAAAGATTAAAAAGAGAAATAAACTTGAAAGTGAGAAATGGTAGAGTAAGAAATTATAAAGAAAAAAATGAAAATGTAGAAATGAATTTTGACATATTATAGAAGATTTTTTATACTAATTAATTTATATAATCGAGAATTTTGACTGGCTGTTAAAAGAATATGATTCTTTTGTTATTTTTATCACGTTACGATTGAATCTATATACAATTGATTATATTAAAATCCTTCTTTTGGTTCAAGAAGAAAAATTTAAGAAATATAAAAAGATTGAGACCAACTTGACCTCATACAAAATATATATACACTTAGAAATCAGAATATAAGACAACCTAAATATTAAAACTATAAAGGAGGTTTTGCTAACTAGGGAGGAAGAATTAATAATAGAGATTATTTTTAATTTTAGAAAGAAGAAAATTTAACATAAACACACTATAAAACTCAAATTCAGAACCGCAATGTCAACTTTACGGTAAAATATGGGTCATATATTATTGGCAAAGGTATTGTCATGAATTTCAAGGACTTTTACAAGTTAACAACAATCAATTTGATACTCAAATAATGGTCACATTGACCTGTAAATTCTTGCTACTCGTTATCATATGTAGATAATAGTGTTTCTCATCATATCATCTAGAAATGGTCCATATATCAAAAATAAAAAATATTGGTTATTCTAAATTTTTATTACCTAATTTTTCTAGAAATGTTGTCTTAAATCATCTTTTACATGTTTCATATATTATAACAAATTTTCTAAATATCTCTAAATTTGCAAGAGATAATAATGTTTTTTTTGTATTTTTTTCTAATTTTTTTAATGTTAAAACTTAGTCTACACATCATAAAATTCTTTAAGATAACTTCAAAAATGAGTTCTATCTTTTCAAAATTACAATACTTACAATTTTCTTCTATTTATCAAACATGAGCTGACTCTTTAACATATCAACTTGTCCAACTTTCATGTCATACTTCCATAAAATTTTTCCATTTCAGACTCAAACATCCTTTAAAAAATTAGTCAAAATTATATTAGATAAATATATTATACCTACAAAACAAGTCTTTCACTTTTATATATTTTTTGTTGTCCAAAAATATCAAAACAATTTTTTTTTTAGATTTTATAACACTATACTATACTACTTTACAAGTTGTATTTTTTGTAGTCCAAAAATATCAAAACAATTATCTTTTCGTAGATTTAATAACAATATATTATACTACTTTACAAGTTGTATTTACTAACATTTAGGGTCCATATGGTAAATGATTTTAGTTAAATATTCACATATATTAAAGTAACTTTTCTAATAAATCAGAAATTTTGTAATACTTTTTGGTAAAAGATTTAAACATATAAATCAATGTATTTTAGAATGCTTTAACCAAACACAGGTTTGCCTTTTGGCGTTAGCAAGTTTACCTATCACGGATTTACAATACACTGCTAAAAATGTGCTATATTAGATTAGGAAAGCTGTGATAAACATGATGAATGATGATTTCGGCCATCACATATTTTTGTTTTGACAGCTCGCGAAACTAGCAGTGTTTAGACTGACACTGCTCTTCTAGTATCTCTGACTTACATTTGAGTTCAAATTTTAGCAGGTGAAGGTAGTAGTAGGTGCTTCATTTGTTACAATGTTTGTTGCTCATGAGTTTTCAACTTTCACCTATTATGGAAAATAACACAGTTGTAGTTCCTACCTTCCGTGAATTGCCTTTTCACATACTTTTCTTCAATTCTGCATATCCTAAAATTAGCAACCTAACTTAACCCTTTTCACTCTGCTACTTCATTAATAATGCCTTTCTTCTTCAAATATACTTGTGTTTACCTTAAATCTGTGTAACTGCTGAAAAATATCCTTCTTAAGCCATGTTTTTTATATAGGATAAAAATAAAAGGTTTGTTGTTGTATATTTGTGGCGGTTTTAAACCACTAAAGAACTAATGATACTAACTAAGATGTAAAAAAAGTTATAAAAGTGAAAATATGATTTAAAAGAAAAAGTTTAACTTATTCCTTAATTCATCCATGAGGGTAGAGAAGATGCAGAGGTGACAGAGAGGGAGGGCCGAACGAGTAATTGTGATTTGGAGATTCTGAATGGATATTGTAAAGGAAAAGCCCATTGGATAAAGTGGGGTTGCGAGAAGGCATTGTCAACGAGCTGGAGGCCCAGAAGTGGGGATGTATTTGAAAATGCATAAAAAGTAAAAGGCGGGTAAAACGCGCTGACAAAGGCGTTAGACAACGATGTGGTCTGCTACTTCAGGTTGGTTCAGGCCAATCAGCATCAGATTGGAACTAGAGTATGACTTGTTTTTCCACGCCACACCACAGGGATGGGGCACTTTCAAAACCCTGTTGTGTTGTGTTGCTGATATTTACAGCACAAAAAAACTCGAACTAAAGTGAAAGGCATAAGGCATAAGATGTAAAAGAATCAGAATCCCCTTTTGGTTCACGTGGTCCCTCAGCTTTTCAGTTGAGTCTGTCTCTCTTCACCTTTGCACCAACATTCTCTTTTATCTTTTTGATTCCAGCCAGGATAAATAAATAGTTACAGCATGTTCCTCTTCCTGGGGTGGGGCTCCCATTTCTCACACCCTCACGTGATTTGATTTCTTCTGCCACCAATCCCTCTCCTATATTCTTCTTCCCTTCCTTTCATCTATACTTTCTCAGTCTTCATTTCTAGGATAACACCACATCTTTTTTTCATTCTAATCATTTTTATTACGATCACTTTATCGTCATTCTGTTATGTATATATGCTTTCCTGCTTAATTCTTACTCTTTCTCCTGCTCCTTAAGTTGTTGAATCATGTATAAAAAATTCCACTAATATTAGATTGTACACGCAACGCCATTGATTTTTTTAGATAATATTGCACCAAGTTTTATGCTGTAATAGACCTAGTTTCTTTCAAGTTGCCCCTGTCTCTTAAACTAGACTTATTTATAGTTACAGAAATATATAGCATTGACCTTTGTCAATATTGCTTGAACTTCCTTTTTCGTGAAGCTATCTACGCTCACAGAAAATAAGCTACGGTGTATGTGGTTCTAATTTACTTCATCACGAACTTATTTTTTTAACAGACAAAACTTACCCACACTACCATGAGGCATATTTTTCCAATTATATCAATGGTTTCACCTTACTAATGTATAGTATATTTGATATTTGATAAAATATAAGTTACTGAAATGAAACTATAAATTTAACTGGAGAATATCTCTTTATGTACTTATTGTTACTTCCATAACTTTCGTCCTTTTTAATTTTGATACTGTTGTAGATCATATTTATGCATGAAGGAAAAAGGTGTCTGCAGAGTTTAATTAATCGGGTATCAATTTTGTGCAGTATAGAGTCGATTATTGCAAGGGATATTATATCATTCTAGCCAAAAGAAATCATTTGCATTTGGATAGGGACTACAATTTTTAACACATCTTTATACATTCAATTTAAATTGATGTTATTTTAAAATTTTATACTTTTTTAATATGTTTGTTTACATAAGATAATTTAAATTTATTGTATTTTTTTAGATAGATATTTTAATTATTTCTAAATGTAAAAAATTATGTAGATATCAAACAATTTTAATAATTTAAAAATATATATTGATGATTTTTTTTATTCTATTTTAGTTTATGCTATTTGTTTGATCAAAGTTTGTCAAAACTTTTCTAATTAACATTAACAAAATAAATTCTTTTATTTTCAATTCATGTTGAGCAATCTTGTTTTTAATTAAGTCCACCACAATCATTTAGTTTGATATCCATAAGAATTACTTTTAAAATGTTGAAAAATGCTTCCAATTAACATTAGAAGAAATTTTTCTTAATTAATATTAGTTGAAAGTTTTCTCAATCAATATTAAAACAATTCTAACTACTAATAAAAAATAACATTAATATTGGTGATAAAAGATAATTATTATAAACATTGAAAATAATAATAATTACAGTCTGTAAAGATAAATTAATTAGTTAAGTTTATTTTGAGTTAAAAATATGTGTTGAAGATGAAAGAGTTAAATTTTTATCGAACAATGGATTATATACTAGTTAATTAATTGATAAGGTGTTGATTGATTTAGACCTTGAAAATATTATGAGAAATATTATTACTGAGAATTTTATATGATGAAATTGAAATTTAAATAGGTGGAAGGAAACTTAGGAATATGAAGAGATTTTATATAAATATTTTGAATTAAGATTACTTGTGATCTAGTTTGTAATGTATAATAAAAAAAACTTCTGTCGTTTTAAATTTGTTTAAGATTGTATTTTTAATGTGTGAAACTATGTTAGAAGAAAAAAAATAAAAGTATAAAAGTATTAATTTTAACAACTTAAGTGTGTGACGTGGATTTATTTTGTGCGTATTAAATTGTACATTTGATTCAATTTAAAGGTGGTTGATCTTCGACAAATTATTTGAAATTAATATTATAATATTTATGATATTTTTTAATATTTTAATTGATTGAATTTTAGAAAATGTTAAATTTGTATTCATTGTGTTGTGAAATTTTTTAATAATGTTATGGAGCAATGGTTAGCTCTAGCACTACTCTAAATAATAAATTATTGTCTTGATTGAATATAGATTATTCTATTACTCGTAATTATTATGTAAGATGACTTTAAATTAATTTTGTATTGAATAAAAGTTGTAGATATATCTATAAGTAATAATTAAAATAAGATTAATATAATGAATAAAAGTATTTAGTAGGTAATAATAAAAAAATATTAGGAAATGTTAAAATATTTTTAAGTATTAAATTAGAAAATTTGATGAAATTTTATAATTTATTTATTCATTAAATCATATAAATGAAAATATCAATTTATGATATCAAAGTTAGAATTAGAAAATTATTAATACTTAATGAAACGTGTAAGAAATTAATTAAATATAGCATATTAATGTAATTTATACAAGGTTAAAAAAATTCAGATATTATTACGAGTGTTAGTTATTAGGTATGAATTTAATACTGGAGGTCCACTAAATATTTATATATGTGTGGTTAATGAGATGAATAATTTATATATATATATATATATATATATATATATATATATATATATATATATATATATATTTCAATGTTAGTTCTTAGTTAATTTATTCATATTTTATTTTCTATATTTTTTGCTATAATCTTATTTTAACACGAAAAACAATTCTACAAAAATATATGCTGAAAAATACCTAGAGTTTACGAGATGAAATATAATCATAACTCTAAATACGATAATACAATGAAAATATTCAAGTAGTGAATCTTTATTATTCTTGAAATTTCATTTTGAGATATTATATCAACTATTGTGATTAGATTTTGAAAAAATATTTTATTATTGAAATTTTAAACTAATTTTAATTTTAAAATATATGTTTCTAGAGAAAGAAAAAGGTACAAACTGATATCTTTTTAATTGAGTCGACATTTGTGCATACTATTAAATACAAGCAAATGATCCTTGTCAATTATCGAATAATTTCTTATTATGAAAAAATAATACATATTAAAGTTTTTAAAATTTTAAAAAGACAATTAAAACATCCATTACATGTCACAAAAATATTAATCGAAACCATCAATAAAGAATGGTTTATAACTATCTAATAATTTATCATGATGGAGAGTCTCAGCTTTTTTATCTTCTTTTTACAACGTATTATGAGTAGAATTCTTAGAATACTTTTTAAAGTTTCAAAATTATGGTTCTAATTATGCGTATTCCCAAATAATCTAATATCTTCACATATATTCTGTTTTAACTAAATATGTTACAAGTACACACACATATTAACACAGCCAAACAAGAAAAATAAACAAAAATATATATTTTTATTTTATTTCTCCTTATCAATCTAAAAAATATTTTACCTTCAATTATTTTTTTCAATATAACATCTTTTGTTTTACTTTTCTTTATCTTAAACTAAATATATTTCAACGTGCCTTAAAAACCTATATCACGTGCTTATTTATGGCTTTCTCAAAAGTTACTTTAATGAAAAAAAAAAAACTGAGTGAACCACTTATTTAATCTTATTATTTGTTTATTTATTTTATTCATCATGGTTCTATTGATTCAATTTAATCATGATATAATGCAGTTCTCTTTCCATAAATAACATTCTAGTTACATATTTTACAACATTGATACATAATTAGTAGCGATCTTAAATTGTTACTATGTTGATTTATATTACTAAAATTTTAAAAATAACAACAAATTTTAATAGTTACATTGAGAAAAATGATTAAGAAATAAGAAATAATAAAACTTGTAATTTAAATATAATAGAATTTTTTTAATTACAATTATAATAAAAATAATAAATTAAAATAAATTATTTGGGTTATAAACCAAAACTCATCGAAAAATTTAAACGATTAATTAAAAAATCACATTTAAAATAATTTCTAATTAGTTGATGATGTAAAAATATTTTATACCATATTGATAGTATATGAAAATTGAAATGTTTATTCATATTGTTATAAATAAACTTTCGAAAAGTGAATAGATTTGTATTGACAGGTTATCTAATTTAAATTACATCATGATTTTATAAAATAAAATTAATGTATACTGTGTTTATACTTCTTTGTTTTAAGATAAAAATTGTTTTGTTGAATTTTTTTAGATCGGTTCAAATGATATCTGTTTGATACTAAGAACATAGGATAATAGTCTTTAAATGTTTTTCGTTAAGTTCTTTACTTATATATTTTTATTCTATTTTAATATTAAAAATGAATTAAACTTATTGACTTTTTAATGTAAATGATTTAACTTGAACATGTTAAATGAAAAATGTTTTAAAAAATTGATATATTTTAAGGACTAGTTAAAATAAAATTAAAATTCTAGATTGTCTATTAAAAAATTAAGGACGAATCGAAATAAAATTGAAGTTTAAAGTTTTTTATTTATAAATGAGATAAAGTTTAAGGATCAATTGATATAAAATTAAAATTTAATATGTTTATTTGTAAAAGATAGAAAGTTTAGGGTCTAAAAACTTGTTTCCCTATTTTAAATATATAGTTATATATAATTAAGTTCCTATTATATACTTTTTTAAACCATAAATTATAATTTAGTTTCACAATATAAAAAGTTAATTTATGATATATAGTTGTTTTATTACTAAATAATTTGTTCCAAATGTTTATTAAAATTCAATTAGTAAAAAAACCACGATAGATTAAAAGATATAAGTAATTAAAAAAACACTTATACGAGTAACAATCAAAGGAAGTTTGGCAAGTCGTGGCTTTGTGTGTGTTGGACTGTTTAAAAGGAAAGAAAAAAAAGAAAATTATTTCAGATGATTGAATAATAGACTTAATTTTATATAGTGGGATGTATCACTAGTTTTATCAGGTATTATTTTCCAAAAAATAGGTGTGGTTTCTTTGTTCACATTATTATTCAATTAGGCAAAAATTTATCCTACATTTTATCATGGATGAAAATGATATTTTGTTTTTTTTTTTTTAAAAAAATAAAAAACTTTAGGTTTAATAGATATTTTGGTTTCAATATTTTGTGAGAATTTGTAATATTTTTTTATATTTAATTTTTTTTTCAATTAAATTCTAAATTTTATTAAAATCTTTAATTTTTTCTTAATTAAGTCCTAACTTTTATTAAAATCTTCAATATGATTTCTTAGATTAATCTTAATTGTATTAACTATATGAGATATAACACATTCAAGTTAACTCGTGGGATGTGAATAATAACAAAAAAAGAATACAAATATAAACACTATAATATGTGAATTTTTAACAAAAATATCACATTCACAAATTTAATAAAATTTGAAACTCAATTAAAAAAAATGAAATTTAAAATTTAATTTAAAAAAAATATAAAATTTGAGACTAAATTAAAAAAAATAATAAACATAAAAAACATTACAAATTCTCGTATAATAATAAATCAAAATATCTATTAAATCAAAATTTTAATATAAATTATATAAATCATTAACATATATTTTTATCATTTTATCTAATAAAGCCTGCGGCAAATATCAAGTTATTAACCCTGACTCTGGACATATTTTTATCCTTATTAATAACTTGTATTTTTCCAAGAAAGAAAAAACGAAAGCAGATTTCGTACATAACGAGTATTCTAAACTTGTATGGTGTTCTTCGTGTTGTCATGTCTGCAGAAAAAATATTAAATCTGGGATTCAGCGCGGTAGGATGTAAGAACTAGGAAAGACGGGACAGTGCAGAATCCCATCTACCTTTTGTCATCATCTTTATTTTCATTTTCATGTCAAACATTTCTATAAATAATAAGGAACCCCCTTCTGTTCCATCCTTCTTCTCTCCTAAGATCTGAAACCGGGTAATCTCTTCACAATTCATCTAACAACCAATGCCATAAAACATGGAACCTATTCAACTGCATTAACTATTACATCATCTCACTCCTTATCGTCTTGTCATTGTAAGTTGCAGAAATCATCTCCCAACTAGGGCTAGTCTCAGTATTTATTAACCATCATTAACGCATCACTAGCACGTTATTGGAAAATCTGACCCTTCAATATCACTTCTCTTGGGTTTTATTTCAGGAGATCATCTGTTTCCCTTCACGGCCTAGTGATAAGGTGCCTGATTTCTATAAAAGTTAATAATTTATCATATATGATAGTTTATTGTTAAAATGATGGTGTAAATCTTCTTTTTACTGTCGGGAAACAGTTTATTTTCTCATATATTTGTAAGTATTTGGACAAATTTTAAACTGATAGTCTACAAAACCAAATAAATAATGGGCAATAGGAGGTTTTAGTTTGTTCAAGTGTGTCATTACAGTGTAAAGTGGTTTGTCTTGTCGATACTATATAACAAGGGCATTTGACAGTTCAGATGAACAATGAAAGCAATTCAAGATTTGCTGAGTACAACTAGGAAGAAGTAAAAAAAATCAATCTTTTACTGTTTCGGAGGAAATGTATAAAAGACGAAAATCAAGAGGGCAATCAAAGATTAGCATGTCAATTTTTCATCCGTTGCTTCCTCTGTTACACATTGCAGAGGTGGCTGCTATCAAAAAGTACTGACAATAAAATTTCTCCATCAGAAAAACGAAACTAAAAACAAAAGAGAGCACAGGGCATGGCACTAGATTTTCAAAATCAAGAGTCGTGATTCTAGACTTTAACGAGTCCGTTACTGCAACATGTTAGGTAAAATCTTTTTAAAATCTCAACTCATAATAATATCTATTTCTTCTTTTAACATCTCTCGTCTCCGTTTCCATATTTGCATTGAGTAGTAGCCAAAATGTTGGAAATAATTATAACAGAATAATTCACAAGCTCTAAAATGTTAGAACGAATGAAGCTATAAAGGAGAGAGCATCTGGGGCTATGAAATAATTGATAGAGTAAATTAGATGAAAGCTTGTTCCTTAGAGTGAGGATAATAGGAGGAAAAAACTATAAACTGTAAAATGCTCCTAAAAACTATAATAAAAAGAAAGAATCACTTAAGAGTGTATAATCATGTACACAATCGATGAATTGATATCCTTGATATATGAAAGAACTAATTATATGATACAATGGGATTCAGGGGTTGAAAATGAGGTTCCCACATTTGCACTTCCAACTCATGGGCTTGTAGTTGGAACTGCCACCAACCCTGGCATATGCAACTGAAGAAAACTCTGAAGAGTTCTTCTTTCCGTTCTGCGCTTGGGGGTTTGTGGGCACCTGAATTGCCTCACAGTGCTCACATGATCTGCATCTTCTCTCACATTTTGGTGGCCTTGATCCTATTCTTGGTCTCAGTATAGTTTTCTCCTCACTTACTGTCTGCAGAAATCATCATCATTAGTAAACAGAAAAACAGTATTTCCTTGTCCCAAGCAACTCAACAGAGAAATGAAAACGTTTCCCGGAGAAGCGAAGTTTTACCTGATGAAAATCACTTAGTGTTTTAGTCATTCTACCTGTTAGAACGAAGAGAAAAAAAAAGACGAGAATGTTAGTAAGAGTTGGTTTCTACTTACTTTGCACTCAGAAGGTTTCAAAAGTGATCATTTACCTTCAATAACCAGCCCCTTCTGGATCCAGCTTGAAACAATGAGAAACAAAAGAGAAATGCAAAGAAAGCCAAGTCTTTGACCACAAATGAGATGGTGATCAAAGGCCATGTTAGAGAAAAGGGGAAGTATGAAACTTTCGTTAGCGGGGGAAGGTGATTGAATGAGAGGAGGGTTCAGCAAGAGAATGTGGAATTTGGTGGTAATTATAGGGAGGGGAAAAGAGAGAGATAGGAGGAGGGAAAAGACTTGATAGAAGACAGAGGATTTACTATTTAGTAAGTGAGGGAACGGACGAAATTAATGGGATGAAATGAAGGCCGGTAACTGAATGACACCATAACAACTAGCAAGTAATATTTTGCCAAGATTTGTTTATATCCTTGAGGTGATGGAACATGGAAAGACAAATGAGAAAATTGCAGAAGTGGAAGAAAAGGAGGACCCCCGAAAAGGGAAACACTTGTCCTTCGGTAGGCGAGCCCCTACTGAAACAACAACCAGAGATTGTATAATAATTGTTCGAAAGAAGCAGCCTCACAACCCTGAGGACTGTAAGTAGATGATATGAAGGACAAAGAGCACCACAAACAGCAAAACGCCACAAATTTTACAAGATGTGAGGGACAAGTTCCCACTAACAGACATGCAATTACAGCTGTGGATTTTCAGTTCTTCGTTTCTTATATATGCATACATGCACACCCAAACATACGAGTATAATAACATAATATTATTTTTGGTACATGCTTTTACTTTTTTATTTGATTTTAACTTTTAATATATAGTAGGAATGGGGTGTTGTACAAATTTATGGGTTTTCTGTACTATGCATCCTTGCAGTCCCACCTTCTCACGGCACATCCTTCTCTCTCATTGTCTTGAGATAGAGAAAGAACATAACAAAATCTCTTGCTGGTAATCATGCTATATATGTATATATCATCTTTTTTTCAATCTTTATAATTATTATGCAATCACTCTTCCATTCTTTTGGTTTGGGAAATCTGATTGCATGAGTCTGGGTTCACATGGCCCACTGGCAAAACAAATAGACTCAAGTATATATTGAAACAAAACTATTCAGTATTTCGCTTGTAGCCCGCGGGAACGAACACTCGATTAGTGTGACAAACAATGATAAATAAGGGAATTCTATATTGTATTATTTCTAAATATATTTATTTAAACTATTTTTTCTATACAGTAACGGGATTTTAGTTATCAATAAAAAATATAAAATGGAATAGTGAGATTAAATTTCTCCATCAAAACTCTAATGTATAAATTGATTCTTTTATATGTGAATTTTCACACACACCCATATATATTAATTAGTTGACTAATATTATTAACTATTTCTAACCATTTCTAGATTTGCTTTTAAACATTAATTCTTTATATACTAAGCGGAGAACTTTTATTAACAACAACTATATAAGTAACTAATAAATCTTATCTTTATATATTTAACTCACTAGATAATTAAATCTATATTAAAACACAAGGGATTGAAAAAGGAAGGAAATAAAGGAAAACTAAGTGAAAAGTTAGGATATTTAGATTAAAAAAAAGTGAAGAGAAATGAAGGAAAACTTTGTAATTTATTAATGATTTAATTGATATGATAGTTTAAAATTAAATTTATATTTGATAAAATTATAATATTATTATTTTGTCCTTGTCTTAAAAATAAATTCAAAACTAATATTGAAAACATAAATTAATTATTAGAGATAATCTCGTAATCAATTCCACACCATGTCAATAATTGTAAAACAATGACATGCAAAAAAAATAATCATAATCAATTTCATAATCCCTAATTGTGGTATGGCTGCAACTATTTTGGTTTCAAGAAAATTGAAGCTAATCGAGTTATCCATGGCAGCATCCATGGAGCATATGCAACTACTTCGGTTTCAAAAAATTCCATACAACTCAAGAAATAGGAAATGAGAGCAAGTTAATCGAGCTAAAACATCCGTGGCAACAATTTAATGGACTCATCATGGGAGAAAGTTAATTACAAAGCTATGCAAACCAAAAAACCCAGCATAAGAATTATCGAGAGCCATGGAAAACGAACACAATGAACATACAAGACAACATAATCCTTTAGCAAACCACCCATAATTGATTATGAGGGGCGTTTCCAGCTAGAGTTACTTGTGTAAACCAAGCAGTTGGAAGGGTATTTAAGTATCTTCACATTTCATAGTTGTCTTTCTCCTTCTTTCCTCACACATGTGTTGGAAAATTTTCTAAGGAAGAGGGTATAAGAGAAAAGATGACTCCACTTTCAACATAAAACCTTAAGGCTCAATGTCTATGGGTCTTGTTGGGAGATTCTGGAGAGGTGAATGAGCTACAAGCACAACCACACAAGTGTCTATGACACCACCTCCAACCCAAAACCTTAAGGCAATGGGTTTATGGGTCTTCTCACTTATATGGTGCTCAACTTACTCATTCTTACCCAATGTGGGACTCCAACATCACACTTGTATCGGGCTCTGATACCACTGTTGGAAAATTTTCTTAGGGAGAGGGTATAAGAGAAAAGATGACTCCACTTTCAACATAAAACCTTAAGGCTCAATGTCTATGGGTCTTTGCTTTTTCTTTTATACACCTTAACTTTGTCATTTTTACTCAATGTGGAACTTTATGCACACTCTCACACTTGAATACCCAACAGTCTCTCCCTCAAGTGTGAGACTACCCTAACTGCTGTTGGGTTTACCACAACAGTCCCTTTGATCCCCCTTTGATTCTCAACCACTACTTTAGTAGTGACCCTAACTACTGTTAGGCTTTACCACAATAGGACATGCTTGCCCTTTTGCCTGAGCCAGTTACCGAGATAACCTAGGCTCTGATACCACTCTTGGAAAATTTTCTAAGGGAGAGGGTGTATAAGAGAAAAGATGACATCACTTCCAACATAAAACCTTAAAGCTCAATGTCTATGGGTCTTTGCTTTTCTTTTATACACCTCAACTTTATCATTTCTACTCAATGTGGAACTTTATGCCCACTCTCACACTTGAATACCCAACAGTCTCCCCCTCAAGTGTGAGACTACCCTAACTGCTGTTGGGTTTACCATTTCGATCCAACAACATGAACAAAGTATCTCTTGAGAGTTTTCCAAGCAAATAAGCTCTCCCATTTCCATGCAAATTCTTGGATACAAACATTGCTCGCTTCCTTTTTTCCATCCACATCAACAGTACTCATGCGGATCCAAACGGAGGCTTAAGTTATGGTTTTTCAACCAAATAAAACATTAAACACAAAGATTTAATGACAATTCTTTATAATTATTGTAGAAAAAAACTACAATAACATTTTTATAAATAAATTTTTTTTTATGATAGTAATTATACAAGAATTGTACTCCTTATATCTATAGGATACAGAGAGTAGAATAAATTTTATTTATATGATAAGAGAAATCTTAACAACTCGTATAAATTTGTATAACTCTAAATAAAAACTAAATATTATATCATATATCAAGTACTTAACTAACAAATATATTTTCAGTAATAGGTAATCAACTATATAGTTTTAGTTACCTAGACCTTATCTGCAAAGGTCCAAAAGAGCCTATAAATATATATTAATACCATAATAAAGTACTCACTCAATTCTTTACTCAAATTACTCATATATACTTGATATTTTATATCTTTACTAACTTGAGCTTTCGAGGATCTTCTGTAGGTAGACCTTTCATCTACCATTAGTCACACAACTCAAAGTCTCCTTCATAGAGTTATAAACTCATATTCACCAAGACTCCACTTTTCCACCTTGTGAGAATTCATGCTCTTTAGAGTAAGAACATTTAGCGCTCACCATGGGTTTTGGGTAAAACTTCTCCTAGACCACCAGATTTATGATCTCTCCATTGTCATTGCTATCAAGGTACATATGGAGAATCCTCCAAAAAATGAGGAGACCCCCATCATACCATTGTGGAGTTACATGAGAAAATTCAGGCAAACCAAACTAAGCACGAGAAAGACTTGTAATCCATGTGTGATCAACATCACGCTGAGTTGAAGACATTGCACAAATAGCTTGCGATCCTTATTCAAGATCATCAAACACAGAAGTCAGCTAGTAGGGAAGCACATATCGAGATGTGGTTGAATATCGTCAAACTCCGATGAATCGATATTCTATAGAGAGAGGACAACCATCACATGAAGGTCAACCAAAAAATCCTCTTCTGAGAATGAAGCTTTTTGGTTGGTCAAAGCCTTGAAAATTTGATGAATTCAACCTCGTTGTAGTCTATGAAGACCTTGTATGATTGTAATTTTGCGTTTCTAGGTTGCCTTGTAAGCATCTCTCACTTAGTCATTTATTTGATCATTTGATAGTCTTGGATTTGTTGATGAAAACTACCTTAGAAATTATCTTCATCATCTGCATATTTTTAATAGATTAAAAGATCACGTTAATATATTAAAATGCTTCTGAAGTATTAAAATTACCTTCAACTGTAATTTTAATTGGTTAAAGCATTACTTTAATGTGTTAAAAATGCTTAAGATCTTGAATTTTTTAAGAAAAGTTTATTAATCTATTGAGATTATTTTTCAATAAATTAACTGTCTTTGTCTCAGGTGTTATACACTTTGGATAAGTTTTATTTTATTAAAAATTTGAACTGGTCCATTAATTTTACTATTAAGTAAAATTAATAGATTAAGTCAGTTTTTAATAGGTTAAAACTATTAGTTTTTATGAGAATCTCTCTCTATATAAATAGTTTGAATTAAGAAATTAAAACAGACTTTGTACAAATATTTTTGAAACGCGAATTGAGAGAGAACTTTTCTGAGCAAGAATATTCTTGTTGGCTATCCAAGATTTTGATCTTGATTATTGAATTTTTTTTTTGAGAAGTTGCATGGGAGATCATCCTTCAATTTTTCAGAATTGATTTTTTGTTGTAAACATACCAGGTGATCTCATTTCTTGAATTGTATTTTGTGTGTGTTTCTGGATTAGTGTTATCTAAAGGTGTTGTAGTAGGGTTCTGCAGTGGTTAGACATAAGTCTTGTAGGGTTCAAGACTTGTGTTCTTTGTGGTTCTTAGGCTTACTAGGGTTGTAAGCAAGATAGTTAAAATCGAGTTTATATTTAAGATCGTGAAGGATTCACAAAATTGTTAATCATGGAATCGTAACACGGATCGTAGATTTTACTTTCTACAAACTTTGTGAAAATGACATCCAACTTATCAATGAAAATGACATAAATAATTAAAACAAAATCAATCTTATTGTCAATAGTTCATCAAACTTACGTTCATAAAATCAAACACTTTGCCAATACTTCATCAAACTTAAGTTCATCTAATATAAATCATTCAAATTAAAACGAAAACTAAAATTGTGCCCCACTGTACTGTACTGAACCCGACTGCCAGACTATAACAAGCCTCATACACTGCACCGGACTAGACTAAGAAGAGAGAACATGCAAAGGAAAGTTATTAAGAAGAGTTTTAATTTTTATTTTCAGAAGAGGAAATATTTTAATTTTTAATTATTTTTATTAGACTTAAAAAAATTTAAAAAGTGTTTAACGTTTAAAAAAAGTAAAAACAATCTTCTGAATTACATGTTAAAATAATTATTCAAAAAAAATTGTTCAACTCCTAAATTAGTGGGAACAATATTACTAAACATTAAAAGATATTAAAAATCATTAAAAATTAAAAACTGTTCACCACCTAAATTAGTGGAAACACTGCTCAATGTTAAACAATTAAAAATCATTGAAAGAGTTAAAAATTGTTTGCATCCTAAATAAGTGGAACAATGTTCAATGTTAAAGAAATTAAAATCCATTAAAAAGAAATTAAAACTCATTAAAAAGAAATTAAAATCCATTAAAATAAAATTAAAATCTTTTATTCTACGTTTTTCCAATTTTACTCTATGATTTCATCGATTACACTGTGTTACGATTATAAGTATACTCTAACACAGAATTAAAATAAAATTCGTATAATCGCACGATTTTACATGTAAAATTGCGATTTTGACTACATTGGTTGTAAGTGTTTGTAAGAACAATTTTTTTATTAGTGAAATTTTATTTGTGGTTAGGTAACTAGATGTAGCTCTTGTGAAAGAGTGAATGACTATAAATCATCTATGTATTTCTTTATTTTCTGTTCTGCACTTTATTGATTGCTGGGTTTATACAATCTGCATCTTAATTCACTCAGCTGAATTTGGAAACAAAAACCAACAAGTTAATCTGTGCTTTTAACAGACTAATTTTTTGAAAGATCTATTCACCCTCCTTTAGATCTTGTTTTTGCATTTTATCATCCTCATGGCACCATAAACACCAAGGACTAAGGACATCCAATGCGTGATGCCTAGTCACCCTCGAGTCGATCACAATGCCTTTGCTACGATGATCCCACTTAGCACATATCACACTCTGGTCGATCACTACGATGATCCCACTCAGCATAGATCACACTCTGGTCGATCACAACACCTTTACTATGATGATCACATAAAGTCTCGACCACCTCCCAATTGATCACAATGTCCTTGCCATGATCTTGAGGCTTGAGCAATAAGTTAGGCCCCAAGTAGTCTATCTCAAAGGGTGTCATATGCTTGTGACCAACAAGCTTTCAGAGCTATTCGTACACCATTTTGGTAGAAGGTCACTTCATAGTATTGTTGTTGTATGTTGATGACATTATAATTGAAAGCAACAGTGAGTCTGAGGTTGAGAAGGCTAAGGTTGAGCTTAACAATGAATTTGATATGAAGATTGATAGAAAAATATTGGGAGATTGAGATCATTAGACAACGTGATTAGAAGCGTCTAGTGGTTTATCAAGAGACATACCTCAAAAAAATTATAGAACAAGTTTGGAATGACAAGCTTGAAACTTGTGTCCACACCTCTTGCTTTTCACTATAAGATGAGTGATGAATAGTCTCCTAAGATGGTGGAGGAACAAAGATATATGAATTTTATTCCATATGCAAACTTTGTTGATTTTATGATGTATGCAATGGTTTTTGTTTGTTAGGGAAAAGTCCAACACTTCATGGTTTTGAACTTATGCTTAAGAACATTTAATATATAAAAGGAAAGGGTTTTTGCATCTGACCTACAATAAGTCTTAACAGACGAAACTTATGTCAAATCATGCATGTATTGCCTAACAGACGATACTTATTATAATCATCAAATGATATGTTTCAACAGCAACACAAAGGCTTTTTCCTTCAAATTTTAGGAATATTCTTCTGGTCATTCTAAAGATCAAGTACAAGGAAATACCTCACGTATTCTCAAAGCACATCCTTGGAAGAAGAGCTAAAGTTGGTTTCTCACCAAATTCTTGACGCGCTCAACATTGCCTACTCTTGAAGTACACCTACCATGTACGAAAGTCTGTTTTCATTAAAAGAAGTAAAGCTCGTTGCCCAATGAAGGATAAATGCTACAAGCTATCAGGTCATGTGCCAAAAGTAGAAGCATACATTTAATGCATGAAGATATGCATTTAATGCACTCTACGTGAAATCTCGTCAAACATAGAAAATTAAGTGGTTGAAGACAACCTAAAGTTGAAGATGTCAGAACGAATCTCTAACGGCTAGTTGCTTTCAAACACTATATAAGAGTCCATTTCAAAGAAGAAAACAAGAATGTGCTTTATTCATCAAGTGCTAAAATTTTGTTGTTTTCTCTCTTCAATCCTAAAAAGCTTTAGAAGAACACTATTATGTTCATTAGCAACCTCCAGAAGAATTCAAAATCCTTGTATCTGTCTGTAAGACATTAACCTTATAGACTAGCTAGTTTGTGATTTATAATCACTCTCTTTTTCAATATGTAAAGGGGTTAGTCAAGAGTGGCTACACTTTCCAAAGAATACTTGTTAGAGTCAGGAGTAGCTTGGTAGAAAGAATACTTATATAGTTCAGCCAAAAGTGGTTACAAGCTGAAAGAGTACTTATTTCTTGCAACGGTAATCTGCTAGTGGAACTCAATCAAGTTGGTTGAGAATTGGATGTAGTCAGTGCTATCAGACAAACCAGTATAAAATTGTAAGTTTAGTATTTTCTCTCCTTAAAACTTAACTCAATTTCATGTTATAATTGTTGCTAACAAAAAGGAAAAAGTCTAAGTTTTTAAAGAGTCTTTTTACAAAACGTTTTAACCAACAAACTATGTGTGTCTGTTGAAATCAATCTGAGTTTGCTCTGCGTCCTTTGGTAGACGAATTGCAAAAATTTGTAAAAAAATTTTAAAATACAATTCAATCATCCCTTCTTGTGTTTTTGTCTATTTTCACACACTTATCCTGACATAGCTTATGCAGTGAGTATTGTTAGTAGCTTCATGGCAAATTATGGGCGAGCTCACTGGAAAACTCGTAAGTGGATTATTCGTTACTTTAATGGTTTTCTTAGCATAGTGTTAGTTTATGGTGGATCTAGATGATATGCCAGAGAACACTCTTATAGAAGGTTTTTTTTATCTAGACTACGTTGGGTGTTTGGAAACAAGAAAGTCAATCACAAGTTATGTGTTTACTGCATATGGTACTGTAATAAATTGGAAGGTTGTTCTACAAAAGGTAGTAGCTTTGTCAACCACTAAAGTAGAGTACATTATCATGATAGAAGCGACAAAGGAAGCCCTATGACTGAAGGGTCTAGCCAATGAGCTGAAGGTGCAAGACTAGACTATCACTATCTTCCATGCTAGCAGTAGTGCAATACTCGCTCTAAAGATTTGTGTTGAACCAAGGTGAAGATTTGTGAAGAATTGGTCGAGTAAAATCTTGTTGAAGGTTCCTAATCCGTCTAACTTTAGTAAACCATCTAGTAGAAGGTAAAACTTTTGTATATGGTGAAAAGTCTAGTAGAGTATCTAGTTTCATTAAAACATATAGGCTTGAGTACTTATTGGTGAGAACATCTAGTGACATTTAGAGTTTTGTAAGTGAAGTATTGTTCGCGTGACCTTCATTCCTTAAGCGTGTTCCATAAGAATTAGTTATAACAACTTGATGATATATACGAGAACCTTGTATCACATTTATTGTATCTCGTAACTTTGAGCGTGTAACGTGAGAGTTGTAAATGTTTGAGTTGTCTTGAGTTAGAGTTCATTGAGAGAGAAACCTAAGAGTTGTAATCTTTGTTCTAATAGTGAATTTTGTCGTAGACATAGATTAAAGTTTGTTAACACTTCAATTGAACTATATTATCTTCTGTGTGCAACTCTTTCTTATATCTTATACTATTTACCTTCTACCTGATCAATATACAATATTATGTTTGTTTCATTTTAGAGTTCAATTGTGTGTTAGATGGATCTATAATAAATTTTATTTTTTAGTTAATTTCACAACATTAGATTATACATTAGAATTATTTTGGATGTTGAGTTATTTAATTTTTTTGAAATTTTAAAGATATGATTTTATTATTTAAAAAATTTAGATATATAACTGAGATTTAGATGTTAAGTTTATTTATAATAATTTTATTAAGTGTTTGGTAATCTTTACATTTTCATAATAGTATATTGACTATATTGATATTGGATTTGAGAGTGTCGAACTCTTGATAAATTATATTATTTATATTTTATAAAATCCATATTTTAAGCATTATATAGCAAGTGAAAATTATGTTCCTTTATTTCTCTCATTAATTGAATTTTCCTACATTTCCACTCACTTGCATAATCAATGCAGAAGGAACTCTCATTCCTTTGCTTTTCTTGATTTTGCAGCTTCTTAAAGCGTGAAGGTGTACACATGAAGGAAGAGGAGGAGCATGTGTAATCCACCCGAGTCTGGAAGGACGATATAAACACCTGTGACTCCTACAATGTTTGTTATTGTCGATAAAGTTTCGACCAAAAATAAATGTTTGTTTAGAGGATGAAACTCACTTCTAGACTATGCTCTTTTCTTCTGTGCCCAACGTAAGTGTAGCCCAAATTCAGACCAAGCCCAAAACTGGAAGACTTTAAACCGAAACTCAATGCTTAATAATAACAATTGTAATATTATCTAAAGTTATGAATATTTTATAATATTACATGGTATATTCTATTAAAATCTAAAAATAATCCTTAAGTTACAAGTATTATGTTATTTTTCTTATTATATATAGAACCATAAAAGTATCATCTAATTCATACTCCATCCATTTCAAATTATAAGGCGTATTTGACAAATTCTCACATACCAATAAAAATAATTAATTTGTTCAACTTTCTATAAATTTTTTATTTTTATCCTTATTAATTACTATTAAATAAATTAATTAAAATTTAACCTGAAGTATTTATAAATGAATTAATTTTTTAATAAAATTGTAAATTGATTGATATTAGAATTTTAACAGTTTTGAAATCCTTTCATAATTATTTCTAAATAATTTAAAATCAGAACTACTAATTATTTTAAATAAATTTTAATCAAAATTTATAATTGCCACCAAATTGCAAATGACTATACTTAAATTTTATTTTAAAATTTCAATCAAATTTTTTAATTCCTACTAAATTGTAAATGACTATGTTTAAATTTTATTTTCAAAATTTCAATCAAAATTTTCAATTCTCACCAATTGTGAATAAAAATAGTGAATTAAAATGAGTTGGTACTGCAACTTTAATACAAAAATTAAAACATAATATTAGTAGATGATGGTAAAAGATGAAGAGTCAGACTAATAAAAAGGAATTAATTCTTAGTTCCTTATATTTAATTTCTCTTTCTACTATTTAGTGTTAATACAAATAATGATGTGATTAAGAGGGATATATAAGAAAAAAAAATTATTGGAATTCTAAAACGTCTTATATTATGAAATAAGATTTTCTTCCAAAGTAAGTCTTATAATTTGAAACGGAAGAAGTATTAATCAACTATAAATACTGTAAAAAATATCATCTACAAACAAATACACCATTAGAGTTTAACCCCACAGATTTATCAATTTAATGAATAGTTTTTTTTTTAATCTTCACTAAACATATTCAAAACATACTACTTAGAAACATATAAAGTATCTCGATAAGAATAAAAAGAAAATCATTTCAAACTCACCCAAAAAAAATAAAAAAAGAATTTACAATGTTTTGATGCATACAATATTGTAAGATAAAATATAATAAAAATGTAAACTTCAAAATTCTTATAAAATTATTCACTTTTCATCAACATTCAACTACCTCAAATATGTTCAACAATAAACATATAAGAAAATGATAAATACTTGAGAATAAGTTGCAAATGAATAACAATCCTTGTTGTCACAATTTGAAATTAAATTGTTATTCATTCGATTCTGGAGATAGAAAAATTAGGATTGGCATTGATTAATTTTGGAAGTCAAGGTATATCGAATATAAATGGTTGCTCGTTCAATTTATTGAACGATTTGAAATATTAATTTCAAGGAATTGAAAATTTAATAGTGTCTGGTCAACAATAAATACAAGAAGACAAAAAATTACTTAAAAATAAGTTGTCAATAGATGACCATCGTTGTTGTAACTAAATAAACTTCAATCGTTGCTCATTTAACTTGAAAAATAAGGTCATTAATTGTACCGTTGATCAATGTAAAATTTTTTGAGGATTATGATTCACTGAATGTAAACTATTGCTCGTTACATTCTCCAAACAATTCGAAAAATTGACTTAAGAGAATTAAACATACAACTTTTAAAATACAAATAAAAAATACAACTATATATAACTATATATTTACAACCTCGTTCTTAATGATAATTAATAATAAAAAAGTAATTATTATTAAAATGATACAATAAGTAAAAGATAAAAAAAACTGTGTTTTATTTTAGGAGACTAATTTTATATTTATTTTGTTTTTTATTTTATAAATTGGTATGAACAATTTTTAATAATATGGTAGATTTTTTTTCCTCTTCATAATTTATTACTTTGTCATTATTTGTTTTTTAAATTTATTTCTCTCTTTTTTCTATTTTTAAAAATATTTAAAATATTTTCTTCTCAAAATTCCTTTTATAATTTTTAGTCTTAAATATTTTATTAAAAAAAATTAATTTAAAAAATTATTAAAAAATTTTAATATATTACCTAATTTTATTTTATATATTTATAATATTAAGTTAAAAAAATTACAATTTCACAAACATAATTAAAGTAGATTTTCATATTTTTTTTGATAAATATTTAAATATTAAAATTTTGAATTTAAAAATTGAAAATGAACATACTTAAATTATTTCTGTAAAAAAATTTCAGTATCTACTTGAATATTATTGTAGAAAAAAAATTTACTTTTAATCTTAACTTTAAACTCTTTATGAAATTTTACTATTTATTGTATATATTTTTTTTTATTTAAAGAAAATATTATAAATATCTATTTGTTTTTTTTAAATTTTTATTATTTAACCAATTTAAGTTAACTTTCATATTATATACATATATATATATATATATATATATATATATATATATATAATATGATGAAAAATAAAATAATAAATTTATTTTTCTATAATAAAAATTATCAAAATAAAATTATAAAATAAAATAAAAGATAATTTTTTTGTAAAAATATAATTATTTACATTAAAAATATAGCTGAAAATTTTTAGTTCAATTTCAATCATGAGGAATTCAAAAATTTGAGAAAATAAATCAAATATAAGTTTTTTAATTATAATTATATTAAATTGTATATTTATTTTGTTTTATTATTTATAACAAGAATTATATGTAAAAAATTTAAATTTATTATTTCAACATTTTTAAAATTATTGATTTAGAATCCTCGTTGTATAAAATATAAAAAAAAATAGATTTAAAGTTTTCTGTGAAGACGAAGTGTAATTTTATTTAATCCTTAATTCTTTGAACAAAGTTCATGAACTTGAGCGTTTGCTAGCTCACTTCCATCAAGAATAGTATTACCATGTTGAGAGGGTTTATGCATCGAAAAATAAGGTGGTTGCCGCACGCACATCAAATTAAGAGAAAAACGACAAAGTTTCATTGTTCTGCAGCTGTTTTATATAACATGCAGCACAATCAATCACCCTTTATATCCATTCGCTTTAGAACAACTACATTTAAGTAATCACATTAAGCTGCTAGTTACTAATTATTATGGTATACATCAAAGGGTTGAGAAACTTCTTATCAGTGAACAATAACATGTGGTGTGTGTACGTCTACATCTGAGTCGAAAGCAAATGGGAAGGATTCATTCAACTGCTACAAGAGATGAGCTGTAACTCAGCTTCTGCAAATTTGTCCAGCTACTTCAATTATTATTCTTTCTATGATGCCGCTTCCAAAGCCATCTACGTCAATATCTTTGTTTTTCAAATGGCCTCTATTTGATACTTCTGCACATTATGAGAAAAAGAAAAGTGGCAAGCTTAATCTGTTTCGATTTCCCAATATACTGTCACTAACACTGCCTCTGTACTGAAACTCATCCGTGTAATTCAAGCCAACAGAAATTCCAGCAAAGTCGCTACACTGTATGATTTTGAGTGCCTCATATTAACAGATCCTGTCAGTTGCATAAATTAGGAACTAATGTTCTCCCACAATTTGAATTACCAGAGTTCACCATATGAAGTATATGGTATCCATGCTTAGAAATCTGGAAATTTGATTCCAATATGAAGATGGAGGGTGTGAATTCATAGCCAAAACATTTGGAATGAGGGTCTGGTTGCCATGATTGATCAGAAACTATATTAACAATGACTTTACAGCCAAGAGATGTACTCAAACTTATGAATAACAATTCTTTGTTTATTGTTTTCACTTGAGGCGTAGAGAACAATTAAACAAAGTTGGTTTCTTTTTTCTTTTTTCTTTTATTTTTAAGTTTCTCTTCTTCTTTAAAAAATGTAAATCAAGATGTATACAAAGAATAAATATGATGTATTTTTAAACAAAGAGAACTCCGAAAATTAAAGACTTCACTGAAGTCGCTAAAACAAAAAAGAATTCATCTTTTCAAGAAAAAAAAATCAGTAAATTTTGTAAATACCATATTACTTGTAATAATTTTTATAAAATGTCTAAATAATTATTATTTTTCAACATTTAGCAACCATACACACACACACACATATATATATATATATATTCGTTATATTACTAAATTGAAAACGTTGGATATCGTTATATTTTTAGAATTAACTTTTACTAAATTTTATACTTTTAACGATTTTGTATAAAAAGGGGAATTTTTTCAATTCATTTATTAAAGTAAAATTTCATATAATTATTCATCTCAAATTTTAAAATTTAGCAATAATAAAAAATTATGGAACTACTCATTTTTTATATTTAAAAATTTAAATTGAATATATGTAAGATTTATATTTTAATATATTTTTAAAAAATTATATTAAATTGATTTTATTTACATAAATGAAATATTAAATAATTATGTATTAATATAAATTTGGTATATATAATTTACATAAAAAAAGTTTTAATTTACCCTTAAATTTTATAATCCATTGAAAATATATTAAGTAAAAATGATATCCATATAATTTAATCCTGTTCTATTTCTATGAGACTTTTTGCCCCTTTTGGATGTGAATAAGATAACGAAAGTTGGGAATTCCACAAGTGGAAACAAACTTTAAGCTGGAAATAAGCAGGATAAACGGATAGTGATCCCTAAATGGATAAGATTGTTCCTTAGAATCTTATTGGAGCTAAGAAGAACCCAGCCACTCCAAGATGTCACATTTGATTATGCATTTTGAAAAGGTTGAGGTATTATCAGTGGTTGTCTGTGCAATCAAATCTACTTAGAGAAACCACTTTTTTGTCGGTGCTCAACTCCACCATATTCTAATTAGTAACCATAAAAATAAACCTGAATTTAGTACCATAGTTGTGCATTATTTGAAATTTATGACCTTCTTCTTAAAGGAGAAATAAATTATTGTGTCATCTCTATTTCTTTAATAATGCTATTAGAGGTTGTTATTTATTGCACAAAGATATTAGTTAAGAATTGATTTCAAGTTGACAAGAAAGATTGAAAGAGGAAAAATTAGAAGGGGTAAAATTTATTAGTTAGAATTGGTTTGGATAAGTGATTCACAATCACTTCTGTTCTTGCTAAGTTGGCAAGAAAAATTGAAAGAGGAAAATAGAAGTGGTAAAATGATTTATGATTTAATTAAGATTGTAATTATGTCTCCTTAAATAATCTTCAATATAGTGTTTACAAATAAGTTTTAAACTTAAGTAATATTATTGAATCAAATTTATAACTCAAACAAATGGTTTAACATAATTTTTTGGAAAAAAATATAAACTGCTGTTTAACCCCTCATATACACCTTGATCTGATTTTACATTTTTTAAAATATTTTAATTGTACTTATGCAAGAAAGGAGAGTAGGGTAAAAAAGGGGTACGCGGTCCTTCTACCCCCTAATTTTTTAAGCATAATGGCTTGTATAAGTTGCGTTACGTAAGTATGCAATTTACTATAAATTTATTTAATTATTTAAACATTTTTTTATAATCTTGACAATTAGTTAATTAAAGTGATATTTTTTATAAAGTGTTTAAATTTATATATTGTTGTAACATTTAAGAGAATTTATTTAAGAAACTTATCTATGTGATTTTTCTGACGTAAGGCTTTTTATTTGGTAATTTTTTTTAACATGTTAGTAATATTTTACTTGACAATCTGAGAGTTTCGATCATTTCCTTCTTTTTTTATTGACTTTGAAAGAAGATGATATTCAATATAACTAGTTGGGACAATTGTTTTGCTAAGAATAAGAATAATTTATGTAAACCATATAAAAGATAAGCTACAGTGTGGATTAGGGAATTTGCTTTTACTCATTTTGAACTTTATTTGCAATTTTATCAGGAGTCTTTAATATGTTTTATAATTTATTATTTTTCAATTTTATATAATTTTTTAATAAAAATAGCATTATTTATTTTGAAAAAAATAAATAAATAAATATTGAATTCATGTATACTTTTACATCACATCCAAAGATAATATATCAAAAGAATGAATTTGTTTCAATGGAAAAGAATTTTTGTTAAGTATATAAATATTTCATTCCTTTACTTGATATTTAAAATGTATACTAACATAAATTAAAGATAAAACTACAATTTGTAAAATATCTATAATATTATTTTATATTTAAATTAACTAATTTTACAAATGTTAAAAATACAAAATTATATGATAGAAATAATGTTTTTTTATTTATTAAGAATTTTTTTTAACTAAACTATCTCGTAAAAACACATCATTAATTATGTATTTAGATATGTAAGTAGATAAGAATATCATTGATTATTTTTTGAACTTTATGATATTGGAGTTTCTTCAATGATCTTATTGTACTCTTTTGGTTATTCTTATTGCTCCCTTTCCAATTTGCATCACTATAGTCATTAACTTAAATATCTTCTTTTAATTTACTGTTGTTGACAAACAAAATATTTATCTAGGATGTTCCTTCGATATCTCAAAATTCTTTTATTAATATTTATAATTTGTTTATAATTTATTTCGTCATCATGTTATGACTTCCTTCAATGCTCCCACACACACAACATCAATTATGTGTTCAGATTTGTAGATAGACAAAACCACTATTGATTCATTATTTGAACTTTGTGATATTGAAACTCTTTCAATATTCCTATAGTAGTCTTTTGTTTGGCATATACCTCCCCAATTTGCATCAATATAGGCAATGACTTAAATATCATCTTTTAGTTTATTATTATTCACAAATAAAATGTTCGTTTAGAATGTGCCTTCAATGTCTCAAAATTCTTTTATTGATATTGGACTTCGTATGGCAAAGATATCATAATGAACTTACAATTTGTTTATACTTTATTTTGTCAACATGTTATTACTTTCTTCAATGTCCCCGTACACATAACATCAATTATGTATTCACATTTGTTGATAAACAAAACCACTATTGACTCATTCTTTGAACTTCGTGGTATTGGAGTTCCTTCAATGATCCTGTTGTACTCTTTTGGTTGTCATTGCCACCTACCCAATTTGCATCATTATAGCTAATGACTTAAGTATTTTTTTAATTTATTGTTATTCACAAATAAAATGTCCATCTAAAATTTCTCTCCAATATTTCAAAATTCTTTTGTTGATATTAAAATATTGTATGACAAAAATATCATAATGAACCTACAATTTATTTATACTTTATTTCATTCACATGTTATCACATATTAATTCGAAACTCAAGAAATAAGATAAAACTCTCGTATCAAACTCACAAATTAATTCCTTCCTAAGATTAAAATGTTATATACTTGTAATGAAAAGGTCATCAATCTACAAACAAACTATAATCAAGATTTGTACTATAATCAAGATTTGTTTTGTTGAACATAAACTTTAAACTCACATGTAACTATTAATTATTTTATTCGAAGCTTTCCATGTTTATTTATTTATTTGAGATAATAGAAAATCTTTTTCAACTTAAACATCTTTAAATTTATCTCTCATATCAAACTCACCCATTAATTCCTTTCTAAGATTAAAAATGTCATAGTTCCTTGTAATCAAAAGACCACTAACCTAGAAAGAAATTATAATCAAGATATATTTTGTTGAACACAAACTTTAAACTCACATATAACTATTAATTCTTTTATTCTAAGCTCTCCATACTTATTAGAAATTTTTTTTCAACTTAAACATCTTTAAATTTATCTTTCGATTATAAAGACAAGAGATAATAACAGATACACCATATTTTTTTAAGATGGTCTAGAAATATTGATTTAACATCACATTAATACATTATCAAATATTTTAAGTTTGCTATAACAATAATTGTTTTTATACTCTCAATTCAAGCAAAAGGACCAAACATTAAAGTTTTGGAGGAAGCTTCTTATCACCAACCACTGCTACAGAAACCGGAATCCACGTCGGTTCTGGGGATCATTTCACGACGGTCCCAAAACCGACGTTGAATCAGGCGACGTTAAAAGTAATATTTTCAACGTCGGTTCAATTTGAACCGACGTTGAAAATCACAAGACTTACAACGTCGGTTAGGGCTACAACCGACGTTCACACTTACAACGTCGGTTGTAGCCCTAACCGACGTTGTAAGTCACTTTTACAACTGTAATGCAGTTTCTAATTTTCTCATTTTCCCTAAATTTTAGTACCTGCATATTAAATAAACCAGCAACCCAGCCACAATTTCATATATAATACATTTCGAATAGCTAAATTTCAAAGATCAAAGATAGACTCTAAGGTTTGATGAAGATATCAGGTAATTTAATTGATGTTTTGTATCTATGTATTCTATAATGCAATCCTTAGCTATATGATATCTAATGAAATGATGTGTTATGTTGTGTATGCTTTGTCTTAGAAGAACAATTTAAAAAAAGAAAGATTGATGTAAAAACAGCATTATTGGATGGATCTAATCGAATCGATCTTGAAAAAATCATAAAAAATAGTTAGACATTGAATTTTCCGCTAATTTTTGTTGTGTTATGTTCTTTTGATGTGTACTTGGATAAAGAGGCCTCACATCCCCCAAAATAATCATAGTTTTGAAAATACGAAATTTAGGTGTAGAGAAACTTCAAACGATCATAACTTTTGCTACGGACCTCGGATGGAGATGCGTAAAAAATGAAAGTTTTTGGAAATGACGCAACGAACCTCCTGGCAAATAATGAAAGTTTTTGAAAATGACGCAACGAACCTCCTGGCAAATGCCCAAAGGGGATTTGGGCAAACAAATTTTCAAAAATCCTCCATTTACTATAACTTTTTTATTATTTTACTATTTTTTACCTATTTTCCTAAATTTTGGCCATTTATGTGACTACCTTGCACTTGTCAAAAAATTTTGAAAAAATTTGTGAAGTTGTGTCGTACCAAACGGAGAATTATCAGGCCATTACATCTTAGAAATTTCATAGTTGCAGCTTCTTTTGTCCTAATTGCATCATTTTGCATACAACATACCGTATGGTTTTTTTTATTATATGTATGACTACATACAGGCATTTCAATAACCTAATCATACAAACACTATAACATTATTTAACAGTCACATCTAGATTATCACAACAATCTTGTACAGCCATTTCAATAAACCAATCATACAAACATTATACAAAAATTATACAAACATTATACAAAAATTATACAAACATTATAAACATTATATTCTACAAAACAAAAAAACCCTAAAATTAAAAAAAACCAACTAACCTGGCGGCTCAGCAACGACGGCGGTGGGGAAGCTTACGGCAAGGGAAGGGGAGGGGACTGCGGCAGCCAAGAGGAGACCTCCAAGGAACGAGAACGTCGTCGGCGACGAAGGGAGCTCCAACAACATTCGCGACGACGACGGGAACGGCCAAACGGAGGAGAATCATGGACGCCGGTCAGGGGTTGACGCCGGTGACGAAGGGGAGCTGATCGTCGCTGTCGCATAGGAAAGGGAGTCTCGCGGTGGAGGAGACGATGACGAGCAGCAGCGGCGCGAAAAGGAAAAGTGACGAGGGAAGAGCGCGAGATAGGTATTAATAATAACCTTTCTACGTCGGTTACTGGTTGAACCGACGTAGAATGTTTTAATTTTTACATTCTACGTGACGTAGTATTTTTGCAATTCTACGTCGGTTGAGACAACAACCGACGTAGAATGTAAAATTTAAAACATTCTACGTCGGTTCTCACCAATAACCGACGTAGAATGTTCATTTCTCACGTTCAACGTCGTTTAAATTTAAACCGACGTAGAATGGCGACGTTAATTCATACTTCTGTACCAGTGAACCTGACCTTAAACTTTAAAATCTTAAATACGCATTATACACTAATGGCCTTCTTTGATTTTGGCAAGGACAGAGCTTGAATGGCTGAATTTTTTTCAAGCTTTTACGAAAATACATACTCTTCTTTAGGCTAACAGCTATTGATGGTTGTAGCCCGTATTAGTCCACTACCGTCCTTGTCCCTGTTTTTTTGGCTCTTACTCTTCTAAAAATTCCTTTCTTCCATCCAAATGCACACAAATATACCCAATATTCTTACAAATTTTGAAAACCAACGTGCTAATTTTACAACTGTTTTTTTACCACAAAGAAGGCATCTTCTGACAGCCCTTCACTTCACCTCATTTTGCCCATGTTTGTTGCAGCTGACATTTTTGGACAGAGTAAATATTTAACAAAGACAACTTCAAAAGTATTGGCATGTTAGTTCATATTTACTCATTTAAAAATATATAATAAATATTATCTTTAATATACCACATTCCATTTCAGAAAGAAAACTATAATATTTTTATTTCAGTCACATTTTTTTACTTCTGTTGAAATACGCGTATTACCAACTTAGCCTTTAAATTAATTTCAAATGTAGAACAATCTAGTCTTTCTATTCACTTTAATTTACAACCATCAATAAAAATCTAACGCTCAGTCAGAAAAAAAATTAAAATATTTAAGGTTAACATTCACATATTTTTCATAAATTAGTTAATTACATTTTTTTACTTAACTGTCATCATTCGAGAAATTTTATCATCCAGTTTTTTTTTTTTTATAAATATCAGTATCTAAATTTTCAATTTTCACACGTTTTACCTATACATTTAAATTTTTATGAAGTGATTATGTATGATAAAAAAGGTAAAATTTGCTCCATAATAATTTTAATTAAGTAATAAATGTGCAATTAAACCTTGTTAAATAGATGCTAATATTATTTCAATACAAACTTTAAATACTTAAATATTAAGTAAAACTGTGTATTATTAATAGTAGTCCAAACCGAACACAAGTGGTGCCATAGTTTGGAAAAAAGAGGTTAAAGATACAAGAGTTAGGAATTATAGAACTGCAATAGAACCATAAAAAGCAATACACTAGCGATGGCAAACACTCGACAGCCCCAAAATTTAGCTGGCCGAATTAGTATTTTTAGTTTAAAAATAAAAAAATTTAAAAATTAATTTTTTAAACTATATTACTTAAAGAATGTCAATAAGTAATTTAATATGTAAAAATAATAATTCTTTTAATTTATTTACTGAAACATTAATTATCTAATTAAAAATTTATAAAATATTTACATCTCTTACTAACCATGTTACCTCAAAATGAATATAATTAAAGGCTATAAATTGTTGGGATTTGATCTTCGAAATTCCTAAAATTAATTATAAGAAAAAAATAGTTTCAAATGTCTTTATATTATAAAAAAGACTTAATAGTTTCCTAAAAAAAGATTTTTTCTTTTCTTTTCTTAGCTTTATATTATATGTTTTAGAAGAAGAAAAGCTCTGTAGATATTGTAAAGATATGGGTGCCAGCATGACGAAGATAAACATCATATTCAGAATCCAATTATTGAATAGTACGTTGTGGTCTGGTTCGACCAATGAGTAGGTCCCACGTTGGAGGTAGCTTCCATTGGAACCTGTTCGTGATCAATCAACTTCTCTAAGCTGTACAGATTAACACATAAATAGCTCAACAATCATGAATTAATGGCTGACCACGCCTCAACTACAGCACCTTCAATCTCCACAAACCACATTTAAAGATGCCAGTGGAGCTCATAAGTAACATTGTTAGGCCTGTCACCACTAATGAACAATTAAAATCATACCAAACCTATTTATCAACTTATAATCAATTCTTAAATCTTCACGCATTGTAATCATTTATTTTAGATGAATTTCAGACCTTTTTCTTCCGAACTGAAGGATTATTTTTTGTATTCTAGGTTAACTTTTCTTAATATTTTTTATAGACTTAAATCTGAAAATCAAATATCTGATCACATAATTTTTAAAGAAAAAAACTTATATCACGTTACTTTAAATAAAATGAATCATTTTGTTCTGAAATTACGAGTACCATTGTAAGTTAGTTAAGAAAATTGAAAAAAGTACTCGCATTTTTTAAAATAATAAAATATTTTCTTTTTCTTTGTGTCTTCGAATACTAGGATAAAACCTGAAGAGGGAAAGTACATTAAATATTGTAAAGATGTGTACGTACAACAAACGTCTGAATACAGAAGAATACTGTCTTCAAAGAGTCGTACTATCGATCGTATGAACTAAATTTTCTAATATTGTAGACCTTTTGTATACATATATTACGCCTAATTAGAAGAAAAAAAATAGTGTAATTCTTTAAAATGATTTTGACAAAATTGTTGTTTTGATTGTGTTTTTTACATTTTTTTTATTTTGATTTGACTATCTGGTTTATTTTACATTCAACGCAAATTCTCAAATTATTTATAAATTAAATTGTTTTGCTTAAAACATCAAAGTTTAAGTCATAGAAAAAACATCAAATTTTACCTACAATTGAAAAAACACATTCTTACCATCTTTAAATCCTAATTTCGTATCCAATAAATAAAATCATAATCCCACATCCTACACAATCTTTCAATTTTGAATGTAAATATAAATAAGAAGAATTATAAGTGTGATTAAACTAATATTTTGTAAAGATAAATAATACACTTAAAAAGTAAATTTTAACCTCAAAATAAATTTATAAGATATTTATATTTACTTACATACTATTATTTGATGATATGAAAATTTTCAACAATATGATATTTTCAACAAATGTGACATTTCAATTTTGATATTATATTTTTATAAAGCATTTGTTTTGTGATATAAAATTGTTATAAAGAAAGAGTTTAATAATAATGTTATTTTGGTTAAAAGCTTTTACATTGGTAACCACTAGAAATCATTGGAATGATTTATTGAATTATAAATGACATGTGAGTAACCTTTAACCTTTTGTGCAACAAGTAAATAAGTAACTAATTAACAAAATTTACACGAATAATAATTAAAATTAAATTTATTTCTTAAGTATTGGAAAAATATTTAAATCTAATTTATATAATTGTAAATTAGTTCCGAACAAGTTCTAAAGCGTATGTTATTTGGATGAAAAATGTTCTTTTTCTAAGAAATGATTCAGTCATATTTTTGTAAATTTATAATTGTGAACTTTTTTTATACATAAACTTTTTGTTATTATATTTTATATTATTTTAAAATATACACATATTTATATTAATTCTTTTCAAAATATATAGTAAATGAGATTTAAAGTGCTCCCGTAAGATATACGGTAACAAAACTAGTTTATAATATCATATATTTGTGAGTGATTTTAAATGTAGCAACAGAAAATATCATTTGATTATATGTTTTTATTTTAGGTTTAAAACAAATCATAAATACAATTTTAACTAATAAAGTGCTTCATAATTGTCCAAATTAAACATGTTATTGATTTTTTAAAAGTGTTCCAGAGCAAGGATAGCAGTAATTAGCACAAATAAATGAACTAATAAAAATAAGTAAAAGTCGTTTGTGACTGTGCTTCGTAGTTAAAGGGGATTTAATTGCAGATGTTTGTATATAGTTGACAGATATACATCTCAAAATTTCAATGTTACAAGGGATTATACTCTTCTGTAAAAAAAATTACTGGGAAATAAGTATGTCTTTTTATGAGTGTGACAAAAGTTTAATTATCGAATCTATATATTAATATAAAATCTGTTTAAAAATATCTATCCCTTACTCAAATATCAGAATCTCAAAAAATAGCTTTTAACTTTTATTAGATAGAAAGTATTTACATCCAACCAATTAAGATGTATGCACCATTGTTTTAGGTACAATCTAATTAATATATATATATATATATATACACAAATGAATAATATCAATTGAGATTATAAATAAAATATGCATAATCAATTAAAGAAAAAACAATTTAAAAAGTTACAAATCTCAGAATTTTCCAAGAGAAAAGAAACGTTGTTTGTTTTCTAAAAATGGAAAATATATTCAAGAGATATAAACCTCTAGGGAAGCTAACACAAACGGTGAACCCTTACGGTATGAAAAGTAAAACATGGAAATACATAAAAATACGTTTGGCTAAAGTCAATCAAGAGAAAAACAAAGGGTGAAAAATTGAAAATCTTGAAGCGGAAGCAAGATAAGTTGGTAAGTTGGAAGGTAGGGAAAGTATAAGAAGAAAGAAAATAGATGAATAATGCGTTTAGCAATTGGTAACATCGATCCAAACATTGATGGTGTTCATTGAATTTATCATGTAGAGATGGTATGCACACGATGAGAAAGTGATATAGGCCTGAGAGGATTAAAGGCGCCAAACAAGAACACAAAGTGTTGGGTAGGACCTAATGACGGCAAGCCATTAGCTGTATGGAAAGCTAAGGCCTGTTTCTGTTTGACACATTTCATTTCAATGCAACTCTTCTTAATTCCCTTCCCTACCTATGCTATCCCATATAAATACCACACTCCCTCCATCTTCCATTTCACAACACAAATGTTCTTCCATATAAACATAAATATATTATCCATGGCCACCTTTTACCATTGTAGAAATGCTACTGTCCTCTTCCTGTGGCTTCTCGTATCTGCTGGGTGTGTTTGGGGTCGACCAGCCACTTTTCTGCAGGACTTCCGTGTCGCGTGGGCTGACTCTCATATCACGCAAATTGATCAAGGAAGGGCAATCCAACTCAAACTTGACCAAAACTCAGGTACTACCATATATAACTTCTCCAAAACTACTCTTCTCTGCTTTAAACAATCGTATCAATTACACACGTAAACTCTTTATAATTTTATACTACGTTAAAATTATAGTAACTAATACCCTTTTTCTTAACAGGATGTGGGTTTGCTTCCAAGGTGAAGTACATGTTTGGGCGTGTTAGCATGAAGATCAAACTCGTCCCGGGAGACTCTGCTGGCACAGTCACTGCATTTTATGTAAGCTAAAATTTTCGTACCATGCATCTTTATATGCTTGGAAAAGTCTAATAGCCCAAGCTGGAACACTGACATATACATGTTGTGGTTTGTGGTAGTTGAACTCTGACACAGACAATGTTCGTGACGAGCTTGATTTCGAGTTCTTGGGGAACCGTACAGGACAGCCTTACACAGTTCAAACAAACATCTTCGCTCACGGAAAGGGTGACAGAGAACAGAGGGTTAACCTCTGGTTTGACCCTTCAGCGGAATTCCACACTTACTCAATTCTGTGGAACCATCACCATATTGTGTAAGTATACACACGATAACTAAACTCAGCTTATTAGAAATATTGAAAATAGCAATGGCGAATTTGTGATGTTACGTGCAGATTCTACGTAGACGATTTTCCAATCAGAGTGTACAAGAATAACGAGGGGAGGGGGGTTCCGTACCCAAAGATGCAGGCGATGGGAGTGTATTCGACACTGTGGGAGGCAGATGACTGGGCCACAAGGGGTGGTTTGGAGAAAATCGATTGGAGCAAAGCACCATTCTACGCTTACTACAAGGACTTTGACATCGAAGGGTGCGCAGTGCCAGGACCAGCTAACTGTGCCTCCAACCCAAGAAACTGGTGGGAGGGGGCTGCATATCAGGCTCTTAACGCCATGGAAGCCAGAAGGTACAGGTGGGTTCGTATGAACCATGTCATCTATGATTACTGTAGAGATAAGTCAAGGTACCCAATCACCCCACCAGAGTGCCTTGCTGGCATTTAATTCAGTGGCGCACAATTCACAACATTCCTGTTTCATTTTATACCTACATCTTATGTTTCTCACTTTATTTTACGTTTTTTCTTCTTCTGTTCTTGTGTACACATTGTTCATATACCAAATTATTCTTGGGTCCAAACCTGTCTTCCAATCAGACCAGGCACGGGTTCAGTCCAAACCTCTTCTGGCCCTCTTTCTTTGTATTTTAGTAAACGCATATTGTTTGTGATATGAGTAAAAGCTCCGTACTCATTATTGTCATGGTGAAGTGAAACTTTTTATTATATTTTATTATATTTTTGCTGTAAGCAAGTCTCAATTTATGTGGAATAAAATCTTCCTCTGTTTCTGGACAAGAAAAATGGTGGGTATAGAGACTGCATTAAAATGCTCCAAGCTGGTTTTATTGGCTCTTTCATTTGTCGACAGTTGTTTTGTAATTTATGAATGTCATATCAATAAATCCATGTCATATGATTCCTTTAAACAATGGTCCGTTGATAAAGTCTTTGTTTTTTTTACATATTTATAAAATTATGATATTAAGTGCTGTTCTCATCATCCATCTCTCTCAGTGTGTTTGCATGGGAAATTTTTACGATTTAAAATTGTAAGAATTTCGCAGATAAATTATCAAAAGACTTAAAGAATAGTTGATGAATTAGCTGGTGTGGGTTTATTGTACCTTGATGTAGCATTAAGAACTTTAACAATCAATTTGTAAGCACGGGTCCAATTTCAGGTCACGGGTTAATATAGGTCTCATTCTCCTAATGTTCTATAGAGCAAATAGGTGTGAGAAGATGACAAGATGAAAAGTGAAGATTAGGAGAAAAAACAAGGATTAGAGGATCAGGAGAAAAATCATAAAAAAATTAATGTCACTTAGAAAACATAATTTAGTTATAAGTAATGAGAATGTGGTTTTTTAAATTATTAAACCAAGTATTATCGTATTTATTAAACTTTATTGACTTATTTTAATAGTCATAGTAAAAAACATGTCTCCCTGGTAGAAAATCAACCTGGACTAAGTTATTGCGAGAAAGATGTTTTTTTTTTAAGTTGGTGTAATAGTTTATGATAGAAAAAATTTATTTTGACACTAATATTTCAGTTAACAACTCACTTTAATAATATAATAATATATTAATATTTTATATTAAAATATAAATAAAATAATATTGATATTTTAAGAATAAGTGTTTTTTTAATAGAATGTAAAAATATCACTACTCTATATATAAAAATTTAAAGAGCAGTAATTGCATGTGGACACAGTACAGTTGCTAAAATAAGTCATCACTAAGTTTTGGAGAACAGAACATTAAGAATGGTAAGATAAGGTAAGTAACCATTTGCAGACATTTACACATTTTAAACACTTCCATAAATACTTATTATTATTTCTATTTAGTTTTTTCTATCACATTATATTACTTATCATCTTTGTGCTTTTTTTATTTTTTTCTCTCAAATTTTGAAATTATATAAAAGAATTAGAATTCCCACATGGGTGGGGAACAAGAATACAGTAATGCCTTTTTTGAGTGCATGCATGAACATAATGTCATGGCCTGAGGTTGTTGTTTCTTATCCATTTTGTTGGTGTAATTTCATGGTGGAAAAGAACATGAAACTATAGTGTAGTGCTATATCTGCAGTGCATAGACATTCTTGTTTGACAAAAGGAGGGGAGCCCACAAACAAAAGTCCATTCATTTGTATCAATTTAAGTTTTATCACAAAAGAGGAGTTGACACCAGTCGCTTCACTGCCTCTTGTTTTTCCATTTCTTCCATTTGTCATAGCTCTATGTTTAAGGCAGGGATGATGAATATTTATTTTTATGTATATTTATTTAATTTTTTCATTTTCATTTTTATTATTATATTATATTTATTATAATTTTTTCATTTTTTTTCTAAATCTAATTCAGCTATAGATAAAATGTTTAGATATATAAATTATTTTCCTTAACATACCATTACTATTTCAAAGGGCGTAATTATACACATACCCAAACTCTGCCAAATATTAAAGAAAACAAGAAACAAAAAAGTGGTCATAGACAGGTAAAATATCTTTAATTTCATTAAATTATATTTAATAATTATCATTATTTATTGAATGTTTCTAATTTATCTTGCTAAATTATTTTTTATTTCAATTTATAGATACATATTTTTTTATTTCTTAATTTTACTACTTTATTTTTTATTATTTTTTAATATTTTATGCATTCATATAAATAATAATTATAATTATTAAATAAAAAATTTTGATATTAATTATTTATGTTAAATATTTAAGATTTAATAAAATTGTAATTAAAGATTTATTCTTATTTTATTTATTTATAATAAAAAAATATCATTATAAATATAAGTAAAGGAAGTATCCAACTTTTGCAACTCGTTTTTTACAGTTATTTTCACCATAATTTCAAGAAGCAGTTCGAATACAAATATTACTCTAAATTCCGTAACTTTAAAGAGAAAAGGAGTCTTTCTACTTTAACAATTATTTCAGATACAAAAATTCTTATTATAGTATATATATTTTAATCAATCTATTTTCATCCGTCATATAAAATAATGAGAAATTATAAACTAATAAAATTCTTTCTTTTCTCTTCTAAGAATATATATATATATATATATATATATATATATATATATATAAATCTAATATATAATAATTATAATATAAAAATTATATATAAATATATAAGAACTTTATTTTATATTTTAAATTAAAAAAATATATCTTAAAATACAGGTAAATTAACATAGTATAATAGAACGATATAATTTTTATCTTCTATTAACAGATATCAATAATGACATATAATAAATTTTATCTTGTTGTTATTAAATTGTTTTTATACTATAATGTTCATTAACTGTTATATCATTTACAAAATTGATTTGATTATTCCATCATTATACTTAAAGATATTGATTAATAAAAAAATTATTCCAGTTTTAATTTTAAATGCTTACATTTTATATTTCATATTTAAATCATTACATGTCTACTTATAAATTTGTAATTTTTATCTTTATTCTAAGTATGATCATATATATATATATATATATATATATATTTATTAAGATATAATATAATATTAATAATAGAGTAATACGAATTAAATATAACAAGTAAAATATAATAAAGTAATGAAACAAAAATATATAATTTCAAGAGTTTAAAACTAATTAAAAACTAAATTATAAATACTCTAATTTATTTGTATAAAATAACGTAAACATAGTATAAAAATATCACTTAAACTTGTTTATTTTTATTTGTCAACTACTTTAACAAATAATTTTATCAAACACTTAAAATTAAATAAACTAGTTTGACAACTTTTAGTTATCAATTAAATTTTAGCTACTTTGTTAAAGATGGTGTAAATAAGTTCAAATTAACATTTAAAGTGTTCCTAAGATATAAATAAATATTTTTTGTATGATAAATTAATTATAAATATCTAATTTATTTAAAATTATATATAATAAGTTTGTTTATGCATTATTTGGATATATAAATAAAAATCATAACCCGTACATATTATTATATTTATCTTTTTTAAAAAATATAAAATATTATGCCAATTCTAAACTAGAAATCTTTCAAGAACTATTAAATACTGTATTGTCTTCTGATTTGGGCTAACAGGGCTTCAAAGTTTGTTGCGTCTCTCCTTCAGAATGAAATTGGATTGCCTTGAACCCATTTCCAAACAAACGGAGTAGTATACAATTTTATTAACATATTTTTTTCTCTTCACACTTCCTTTTTTATGTATGCATATATATATATATATATATAATATTTCTATTTGAAATATTATTTTAAGATCAATTAGATTTATTATATTTTAGTTTTAAAAATATATTTTGTACATTTAGAAACTAATATTAGGAAGTACAAATTTGTTTTTCAATGTCTTACAATTTTGCACCTCTTATGATCTGTTTACTGTGTACCATTAGAACTGGACTTTACAAAGTTCATTCTGTTTTCTTCTTCTTGTTTCTATGTTGTTTTCGCTTGATGTGTTCTGTTCCTTCTGGGCTCCAACCAATTTTGTACATAATCATGTACTGTACTGTTTGGGCAATTCTTCCTGCATTGTTCTATTTTCTTTTTGTACCCCCAAAATTTTGAAAATATCAAAACTATCTTTGTGATGGTGGTTTTTTTTTTAGATTGATTTTTGGATCTTAGAATGTGGAAGGTAAAAAGTGTATACTGGCTTGTAGAATTCGAAAACTATTTCTTTATTTTTGGATTGTAGAATTTTGAAAAAAACTTTTTTCATCATACTTTTGGATTGTATAATCTGAAAATCATGTTTAAACATCAATTTTTTTTTTGAATTACACAATTTGGAGAAAAATAATTTTAGATTGCACAATTTGAAAATTATTTTAAATCCAAAAATAACTTTCGAATCATACAATTTGAAAATCATTTTTAAATTCGAAAAGGACTTTTTGATTGTACAATCATCCAGATTATATAATCTGAAAAGAAAACCAATTTAAAAAAATAAAATTTTAAAAAAATAAAATGTAAAGATAATTTGGTAATTTTGATTTTTTATTGAAAGTGTACGAAAAAATGAGAGAGGTACAGGAAGAATGAGATGGTGCTGTTTTATTATGAAGCATTGTATTTCTTTCTATTTTTGCTACAGTTTAATAATATTAGACTCATCTGTTTTCCTCTATTTGGGTGGGACACATGATTATGGGTGAATTAGGGGTGGCAAAGTGGGTTGGGCTCGGCGGGCTGGCCCGCCAGCCCGCCAGCATATAGGCGGGGCGGGCTAGCATTTTCAACCCGCCAACTCCGTATCAGCCCGGCCCGTCTATCCCGCCAACCCGTCGGGCCAGGGGCGGGGCGGGGCGGGGCGGGCCATACAACACCTCATTCACTCTCACTCATTCTCTTTAAATTTGGGAAAGTAGCTATACTTAGGGTTCCTTCAACACCTCACTGATTGTAATTTCTTTTGCAATAAACATTATGTCTTTTAGCTTGCACTTTTTAAATGTCATGTCACCATATACATCTTTAATATATTGTTGTAATTACAAAAATTCATTTAAATTGGACACAAACAAAATAGTTGCAAAGAAAAAAAAAAGTCCAATTTAAAATCAAAGATCAAAAAATAAAATAAAAAACCCAAAAAATAGATTTTTCAAAAAAATGAAAGACAAAAAATATAGGCGGGCCAGCCGCCAACCCGCCAGCCCGCCTTATGACGGGACGGGTTAGAAATTTTGGCCCGTATCACTGTGGCGGACTGGCCCGCCCCGCCCCGTTTTTGGCGGGCTCATGGCGGGGCGGGCCTAAACGGGCCGGGCTGGCCCGTTTTGCCACCCCTAGGGTGAATTCTAATAAAAATAATTCTCTAAGAATATATACAAATATTTGTTTTTATTTTCATATTAACTACAAGACAATAATAAATATAAAAGTATTAGTGAAGTGAATTATTAGAATCAAATACTAAATTATTTTAATGTTTTTTCTTTCTGTTCTCTACAAAAACTTTCAACCAATTTTTTTCTCTTAGTTTACCTTAGCAATAGTTTTAGATCCTATCGTTTAAGTTGAAATCATTCAGAGTTCACACGCATAAGATGTAAATGTCACTTAATCAGTCTTGCCTTTAAGTTTGGATAGTTTATGATCACTTTTAAATTGGGGAAAAATTCATACACAAAAATTATAAATGTTAAAATAAAGACATTTTACAAGTGGAGCTATAAATGTTAATATAATACATTTTTTGGTTTAAATGGAAAAAATAAATTAACCTTTTATATTTTCATTGTATCCCATAATAAATAAAGTTACAAAGTATATTATTTCTTGTAATAAACTATGTACTACATGTTTTTAAAATTAAGTTTATTTCATCAACATGTAATTGCAAAAATAAAAATCCCAACGAACCAATATATATATAAGCTAAATCAAATATAAATATCTTTCAAATAGTAAATATACTATAAAGTTCAACATCTCATTTAAATTAATATTAAAGACTAATCATACTCAATTTAATTTAATAAATCCTAAAACTAAACTATGGTAAGTATTATTTTTTATTGCATAAAAAATATTTTATTCACTTATAATATATTTCTTCAATCATTTTTGTGATTAATGATTCATCATAAAATAAAAAATTATAACATATATAATAAGATTACAACAACAAATTACACATAATTCACAAGCTAAAGCTAAGAGTATTTAAATCATTAATTAAATTTTTTATAATGATTTATCACATTTAACATCTTTTATAAAACTTATATTAAATAGGTTCATAAAATACTAACATTTGAGTCATCATAAATTATATTAAAAGTCAACATAATATTTTAAATAAATGCATATTGGAGTAACTTGCTAATTATATAAATCAAATTACTTTATTTACATTTTAAAGTAAATAAAAAGTTATGAAAAAAAATTATTAAAAAGAAAAAAATAGATGTTTTTATAACTAGGATATATTGTTTTATTAATTGGTTTATGTAATTAATATTACAATCATAGTATGCTATGCAACTATATGAACTATCCACATAATATACAACATCATATATATCATCTAATTTAATCATATCTTATATAATCACATACAACTAACTCACTTGGAATACCTATTTTTGTTAAACATTATCGAGCTCTAGGACTAATTCTTGAACAATCATTCAGATCACTTGAGCAAACTAATATTACTTGAGTGATCTTAGTTATAGACAAGAGAAAATACAAATAAATGAAGAATCAAATTGTATCCAATAACTCATTCTTATAACCGTATCACAACATTGCATATGTGATATGCCCTTTGAGCTTCTCAAAATGGTGATTAATCCAATATAGGACCCAACATTCATGGTTCAACTCAACTCCATATGTGCTTACAAGAATAGGTTGAACTATTAAACATACATGGCTAAAAGATGATGATACTTATATTTTTTAGGATTTCACTAGAGCAAAAGAAATTTTTTACGTCTGCTATTTTGGATTTTTTATGTCTGTTATAACTTTGACATGATAACGGGAGACATAACTTTACGTCTCACCATCTAACATACATAAATTTACGTTGAACCACATCCTCCATTATTTCCTTCGAACTTCCTTTATTTTCTTCGTTGTTGTGAAATAAAAACACCAACTTAGGAATCAAACATAATATCCACTTCACTCCACACAAAAAACTTAAGTTCTTAATGTTGATGTATATATAACCTTAGAGGTTTCGCATAATGGAGGATACAATTCAATGTTTTCCCTGAGAAAAAACATTACAATAATACAACTCAAAATAATCACAGGTCCATTTCAAAAACAAAATAGGGATATAGAGCATTAACCGCAATCCTGCAATGTAGCTGCGAAAATCTCAATGTAATCGAATAGAAACATTCTCCATAAGAAATGAATCACAGGGATGCACACCCAAATACTCAAATCGAATCAGGGGAAAAGGTTCACAACCACAAATGGGAAAACAGGATGCCTTTGCTGCCACCCACGGTCACCGAAAAACGTTGAATGAACTCCACGCAACTCGCTGGAATTCATTGCTCCGTAAACACTAACGTAAACCCTTATTCACACAAAAGTGAAGAAAATTCTAAAAAGAAATATAACAAATTTTATGTGAGACCTAGTTGGATCAAACATAAAACTTGAGTTTCACATTAGAGCTTTGACTACCCAACATCAAACTTACGTTTTACATTTGATCCAAACAACTTCCACGTAAAATAATTCATATTATTTACAAAAATACTAGTGCATTATTAGTTAAATCGGAAATGAAATAATCTAATGTAAATTTAGGATTTGTATTAGTGTTTGTAATATTATCTTTATTATTGTTTTAATTAAAGAAAAAAAGGATTATTAACATTAAAGCTATAAATTTTCATGCAATAAAAAATAATTTTACGATGAAAATGGTGATAAGGACGAAAGTTTTGGGCCACAGAAGCTGCGAGAAAGAATACCGACAGTTGGCTTAAAATCATAGCAGATATCACTCATATCATACCATGAAGACATAAGATTAAAAGGATACTGATACGCTAAATATTTGTATTCTTATCTGGGGCATGACACGTGACTCGTGACTGCTACATTTCCTCTAATCTCTGCGACATTGGAGACTAAACTCTGAGAGAGTCCTAAGAATGCGTGTTTGTTTATCTACCTAAATTGGTGTCTCCTTGTGGCAAGAGCATCGATTTCGACTCTAGGCTTGAATGCAAGGACAGGGATTTTTCATTTGAATGGAATTATTGCGCAATCTCTTTGTGTAGTGCAATTAGAAGGTACATACATCTGTACACCATAATGTGGCACGCAACGATGCTGTAGTTGCCATCTGGAGATGCTGAATTCGATGAAGACCCAAATTCTATTAATAGTTTCAATGTTTTAAACCACCACTAGGTTACACCCTATTTACTTTCTCCAACACACTTGGATTGGAGGTTCTGCTATTGGCCCAACAACACTACCCTTTGTAACCCAAAACCATCCCATTCTTCTTCCCACCCTTAATTTCCATCACTATTGAATGGACAAATGAAAAGGAAGCTACCACGCTATCATTACCATTCATCTGTTTAATTCCTTTCATGAATTCACTGTACGCCATCTGCCCAATTCCTTCCTCTTATACGTTTCAATATCCTCCTCTACTCATTATTGCAAACATCTTTTGATATATATTGGGAAATAGTACAAACAATCAGTACAAGTGATTATTGCATATATATTTCTCGCTATTAATTGTTTCATGACCTATTAATGCACAGAATTTATTTTTTCGTGGCAACAGCAAAATTTTCTGTAGCACCATTTTGTTGCGCATTATTTGTTTTACAAAATATAGAACATAATCATTGATCATTTTATCATTTGTGCTGGGGATAAAATTTCATCGCGTTGTTTGATTAAAAGATTCATTTTTTTTATTAATAATACACCAATTTGATCATTTCATGGTATTCAAGTGATCAAAAGCATGGAATATAAAGTAATCCAAATTTCAAGAGCTGAATGCATGTTTTCAATGTGTCTGGTGCGTATGAGAAGTGCAAAATAAACAGGGATGGATAATTAATATCGATTTGAATAAATGCAACCCAACTTTAGTTATTGGATACGTTTCTATCGTTGTTCACCTTTTCCATTTGACTTTTTTTTGCAAAGTAAATAAAACCGTAAAATTCAGTTGCAACTTGTTTTCCTATTTTTTTTTTCTTTTTTTTCTGAAGTGGAACTTCCCTGTGTGGCATACAAATACCTATTGCTCAATTCTTCTATTTCATCTCTAAGTTATATGCTAATATGGATGAAGTTTTTTTGTGTGAACCCACGAGAGAAAGATAAATAACGCAAGAGACGAATAGCACAATTAACTGTGTAATTTTCTTTATAACCTGTCATCATCATATTAATCAGTGATATGCCTAAATGAGAACTTTTTTCTGCACCATACGAAATTGTAGCTAGCAAAGTAGTTTTATTTTGTCTTTGCAATGCGTAAAACAAAAGAGAAAATCATGTATGTATTTGATGTAATCGAGTTTGTTACATCATGAATTTAGCATAATTAAAGTAATAGTTGTGGTGGTTGAGTTGAGGAAAACGTTGATGATATAATTAATGGTTGTAAGTTAGGTAATGTGACAATTACTCCACGTTTGAGATAGGTATTTAATTTGTATTTAAGAATTGGCTGAGGTTGCAATTGCAAAGCATAAAGTATAGTGTCGTAATTAATCCGATGATTGAGTTGAGTGTTAAGAAAGGAAATTTATTATATTGGGAAGTGAGTTAAGATGATTAGAGCAGAGGCACAGTGCTTTCCACCAATGATGACAAAATAATAAAAACCAAGGATTATGGCTGAAATGAATACCATTTAAAGGCCGACAAAGAAGCCAGCATAAGACATATGTCTTTGGCTTATCTAGGAGAATTACGTGTGCGCACACGTATGATACAAAACACAAAATCATACCATCACAAGACCTCAACTAAACTTCCAAGACTTTTTCACAAAGCTCTTCCCATTCTGAATCCACGCATCAACCACATATCCCTCTTTATTACTCTTTTTTACTTTTCAAATATCGATGGACTTTCTATCATACATGCATCTTTCGCTTTCGCTTTCCCTTTTCTTTTTAACTCACATTAAATTCCTCATTTTTTCCTTTAACACATAATTTATTTTCTTACATGTCTTAGAAATTTTCGGTTTCGTTCCTTTAAATAAATGCTTATTAAACCATACATTCTTAATTTGGTTCTTAGGCTTGTTTCCTCCCAATCTTATTTTGACCAAATAGTTTCCATTCCCCAATAACAAAGTCAAGTTGAGTTCTCCTTTTTTCTAATATACTTGTGAATCTCTCCCTAGAGTCTCGTGTGATATCACGAAACATGATTCAAGCCATTAAGATCGAATAGATACTTCTGCTATTGACGGAAAAGAACGTGGCTTAAAGGTCCTTTAAAACCAGAAGGTTAACCTAAGGTGAACAGATTCATCATACTTGAATATCTGTTTCAAGATAACTTTTGACTTTAACATAAAGGATCAATTAATAGTGCACTATATTAATACAGAAGATGAATTAATATATGCATAAGAAGGAAGGAAGGAGTAAGAAGGACAATAATGACAAGAATTAAAAGTGTAATAATATATAAGAACGTATAATGAAGAAATGGAGAATGCTTAACCCTCACTAAATTGTATCATTGTATGCTTAAACTCTCTTTCTTTTGGGTCGCGGCTTTATCACGCTGGGTTTAGGCAAGTGTAGCAGTGTCCATGAACCGGGTTGTTCAGCAAATTCTGGGTCATGCATGGAACATGCTTAATTATTTTTGCGTCAAACTTAGTGTTATAAATGTATGATTTAAAGTGAACCACATAAATTATTATTAATTTAAAATTTTGTTTGTGGGATTGATGATAAAAGGAAGAACTTGACTCGTGACCGGTTCAATTCTGAATTTTTGTTTTACAAGCTACAATTACGAGTAGAAATACTCAACTGGAAATATCTAAATTTTGGTATAGCTTTCACACTATTTGGGTCCTCGCGTAATCAGCGTAATTTATAAAATTGTTAGTCGTGTGGAGTTGGAGTGTACAAGGAGAGAGTTTGTGGGACGTGATGACGATGTCAATGGTTAAAAATGGCGTATGAAAGTGATGATGAGGAGGACTCTGATTAGTAGTTTCCAGGAACTTGTCTCCTTTTCCGGGAAACCCTCTCTCACCATATTTATTGGTCCACCCCATTATCAATCATGCGTGGAATTTCAATACTAAACATTAATCAATATACTTTCTTTCTATACGTTTTTATCTCTTATTGGTTTTTTCTTCAATTTCTATACTTGCTTTACACCTCCTTACCCGTCTCTTTTTTTCATCCTATGATTCCCATCATACTCACACTTGTCAATCTTTTCTCTTTCAATCCAAGAATTGTCAAAATAAATAAATACATGTACAAGTTATTTTTTTTGTTATACAATAACTGCAATATATACACAACAGTTAAATATAAATAATAAATGTTAGGACAGTCTTATCCCGTCTCTGTTTTTCAATGTTGAAGCGTCCAATTCCAATCATGATAGCGTGGCTAGAACGTATATAGCAGTGGACACGTGATCGTTACCGTTCATTTTTAGCAGTTGGGAACATGAATTAGAAAATAATAGATAAGTAAAAACTATACTTCATTTTTTTATTAATTTCATTAGAAGAAAATATTATATTAAATAAAATGATAACAACAACTACTACTTTGATAGAAATTATTTTGACACGGGTTTGGGGCAATTTAATAAAAAAAAGATGTGAGAAAAGGGAGAGGGAAGGACTGAGCTTGAAGGAAAATCTCATGTTGAGATTTTGAGAGAGACCGGCCCATTGGGTTATCACGTGGAGGTGTGACCCACCAGTCCCCTTAAAGGTAAAGCATCTCACGAGACCACATCATCTACATAATAGATTCTATCTCTATCAACACCACAAATTACTACTAATTTAATTCTTCAAATTCAATGTTACTCTAATATTTATTTTCAAACTAAAAAAGTTCTTTTTTTTAACCTCTAAAGTATCATCACTTAAATGAAACTCTAAACTTTTCAAAGATTTATTTTAAAAAAAATTAGTTTTAGATACCAGTGGAATAATAAAATAAAATTTTAAAGACTAAATGAATGTTTCAGCTACTTTATCGTAATTTCGTTTTACTTTAGTGTGGTAAATTTGAAAAATGTACTTAAAAAGGAGTAAAGTGATTAAACAGCACGTAATAGTGTGATTTGGTGGGTTTTGATATTGAATCACGGAGTCCTTTGTTTCCACACATGCCTTGGTCAGTCTCTCTCTCATTCAGTTTCTCCTTAAGCAACTGATTTTGAGACAAAAACACGTGAGCTAACTTCCCCCCTCCGCACCTTCAACCTTGGCTAACTTAATAATCATAGCCTCCGACCCAAACTCATATATGATATATCTATCTTTTGAATATACCTTCCCTCCTCCCCCACATGCATTAAAAATATTAGGTAGCATAGGAGCTATTACATGATTGCAATGAATTCTTTTTCCCTTTCGGGTATTGGATCAATGTTCATCTTTCCTCTTCCATTTTAAGAACGCTACAATACTATTGGAGTCAACATAGATACACCATATTTAAAAAATAATGATAAATTCATTTTTATGAAATAGACGCCACTAGATCAATTAACCGCGTCGAGTTATTCATTTTTATTATAGAATTGTAGAAAGGGATGAGGGGTCCTTTTACTAATTCACAAACATGATATGATATGACTCATTTCTTTTTCTTCGGGGCATTATATTTTAGTAGCGTTTTAGTCAAAGACATATAATTCAGATTTGGACTTGCAATCAAAATGTTTTCATGCGTACACACACGCGCACGGACATCACACATGTAATGAACAATAAAATAATAGTGATCAATTCCTTCATAGATATGGATGTCTTCTTCTATAACCATTTATAAACATACAACAAAGGAAGAAAAGTAAAAAGTAATTTTGATCAGCAGTTACAAATTTCTACAGTATTAGTTAATTACACCCTTAACCTTTTCACTAGCTGGTGTACTAATTCATAAGACGTATCCTATCCCCCAACCAAAAAAATACCAAGGTTGCGGGGAAACTCTTCTTTGGTTGTTGTTCTTTTTTTTTTTTTTTGTTCTTTTTTAAAAGTGAAAAATAAAACTAAAAGCCTAATTCATAATAAGAATCCATCAACATGCTGCAGAAGGATTGGCGAAGGGGTTGAAGAAGTGAGGTTTAGGAGCCATGGAGAAGGGTGACTTAGTGGAAGCGCCACCGCCCACGCCACCACCGAGCCTCTCACAGGAGGGACACATGGTGAGGGTTGCCGCAGGCATAGGCATGTACAAGGGCTGAGCCAGTTTCAGTGCCTTCAGCTCTTGCAGTTCCTTCTGCAACCTTCTGTTCTCGTCTGTTAATGTTTCACAACATTTCTTTAGGAACTCGCAGTCCACCTCTGTCTGCTTCAGCTTTGTTCTGCCACACAAAACAAAAATATTAATCAACAAGTTCAAACACTCCCTCTAAATAATATGAAGACGCATAACATATCAAGTTGTAATCAACCAAATATATTTACCTGGCTCTCCGGTTCTGGAACCACACTTCCACTTGTCGAGGCCGAAGACTTAACTGCTTGGCCAAAGCTTGTTTCTGTTTCTGTAAACCCAATTCAAGACAACAATATTAGTCATTATATTCAAAGAAAGTGTTGTTTATATCATGCATGTATGAAAAAATAATAAGAGATGGAGATCATGATTACAGGATTGAGGGTGCTGTGTTGTTTGAAGCTTTCTTCTAGCAAAGCGGATTGTTCTTTGGTAAGCCTAAGTTTCTTCCTTGCGGTGGTGCCGTCTTCTTCTTCGTCGCTGGCTCTTGAAGAAACCCTCTCTGTCTCTGTTGCATCGACTTCTTCACAGCTAAGATCCCTCTCCCTCTTGACCCTGCCACTGGAGAAGGAGGAGATAGCACTGTGGGGTGAATTCTGTTCAAGAGGGTCCTCAGAGGAGACTTTGTTGTGTCCTATGTTTCTGGGGAGTTTGACCACCTGCCGGTAAGTGTCTCGGGACAGGCCCAACGTTAGCGATGGCTCAGCCTCGGAGTTACTTGTAGTGATGAAACTGGATTTAGAGGAATAGGAGTTTGGCCTAAGAGTTATATTATGATGATGATGATGATGATGATGATGATGAAGGTTGTTGGAAATGGATGGGGGTGATGGAGTGATGGTGTCCTCTGGGGTGGCTGTCAAAGCCAATCCTAGAATAAGCTGAAGGCCTGAGTTGCTAGGATCCTGATGAAGACCCATCATAAGGTTGTGATGGAAGGAGTATGTGTGAGGAGGAGAGGAAGGGAAGAGAGTGGTTTAGTATAGATGATGATTAGATGATGGTGTGGTTTATAAAGTGTGATGGGAGGTAGCACAAGGGTGTTTATTAAGAGGAGAGGGAGGGAGTGAGTTAGGGGAAAGAGAATGAATGTGACTTTTTGTGGGGGCAAAGGGTGGGTGGGTGGGTGGGTGGCTATGATTATTATTAATCAAAGGGCGGAATGAGTAGGGAAACGAATATGGGTGTTGGAAATTATGACCTCTATATCTCTTGCATAGGTTGACCATTATGTGCCCCACTACTGTTACCTCCATTATGATAACAGACAAACTTGGATAATCTTTCTCTCTCGGATCCTATATTGCTATACAATCCTAACATCTTCACATGCCAATGCCAATGCAAACACACATCAAGAGGGTGGGTGATTCGCTTCCCTTCGCCACCCACACACGTACCTATATTACAATACATTATTATTGCCACACTTTAATTCCTTTCCCATATATGCTTCCCCGCGTAGTATGTAGCAGCTTCACTTTACATTGTCCCAATAATTGGCCCCCTTTACTCCCACTTTACTCGTGTCCCACCAGTCCCTACTTCATTTTTTCATATCTTGATTATTATGAATCAATATATATGTATCGTGGACCGTTCATATGCTTTGCTTGGCACTCATCCAAAGATCACCTCATATGTAATTTCCGAAATAAACACAGCAACAACAAAAAAATAGTATATGATTGGAAATAGGTACACATGGATGTGTGTGTGTGTTTTCCATAATTGTAACAGACCCGCATGAACTGTCTCCCACTCCATGCCGGGGTTAACCAGTTAGAGATAAGAGATGGGTAGCATGTCATATATGCATGCACCTTGCTTACCAATCTAGCATACTACTAGTAGTTACTACTACTTGTTAATGAACGAGGAATGTGAGGGATGGTTGGACGGTTTTCTCTTGCCTATTATGAATGTGGAGAGTAGAAAGGGATGTGCACGATTTGTTAATTTCCAAAAGAAAAGAAAAAGTAGGTACAAGACACAAATGGAGTTTCAAAGAGTTATAATGGCGCCAGAATATGATTCATCAACAAGAATCCGGATCTTTGCTTAACTAGAAAGTTGATGTGGAGTGTTCCGGACCTACTTCTCTGTATTAGTACTATAAGCACTTCCAATAATGCATTGTCGGCGATGCGTTGCAGCAATTGGCTCACTCATAATTCATGATCAACCTATAATATTCACAACCCTACCTACGAAATATATAACGCCGTTAACCCCACATCTTATTTCTTCATCAATTAATGCTACTCCTTATTACTCATTATTAGTAATATTCATTCAATCTATTCAGCTAATTAATTTATTTATTCATCTAATTTTTAATTTCTCATCAATATGCATTCATGCGTGGCTGCTTCTTACCGGCTTTCTTCATTGTCAGCACCTTCAAATTAATTTCTTAGGACCGTACGTGCGTAACTCATCAGAGTATGGCAACTTATGACCTCATAGTTAAAAGGAATTACAACTGAGAAATTTGAATGGAATTTTTCTTTTGCCACATCAAAGGTGTTTTTGGATAAATTGATCACAGCTCACTCAATTATGGTGATAAAATGGGTCATGTTGATAAACATGATGAAAAAATTCAAATGCATTAAGTTCAATATGTGTTGGGTCATGTCGATAAAGTAAAATGGAATTTTGCGAGCGGGTAGTCTTGTTACAAAGAATGGTTGATTAACTATTGTACTTATGATCATGATTGTTTTATTAAGCCATTAAATTTATTATATATATATATATATATATATATATATATGTGTGTGTGTTTACACACATATTTTTAATTCGATAGAACTATATTAAAAAAGATTATCCACAACATTATACTTAGTATTACTTTATTAATATTTCATAGTACAAAATTTAGACCGGACCAAAAGTTATATATTTTTTGTGAATTTGAGGGAACAAAAGGGAATAAACAATCCATATACATTGATAGTATAAGGTGCTTTCACACCGTCATTATATATATATATATATATATTTTGTAAATCTAAATTTAAAGTAATTAAATTTTTTATAGCTAACTTTAGAAATTGATTTAGAGATCAGTTTGTAAACTTATAAAATACCAATAAACTATATTTTAAAGATATAAATATCTATTTTTAAAACAGTTTCTAAATTAAACTCTATAACGACGAAACATTTTGTCTCTAAATCAGTTTTCAATTTTATAAACTTCTCAACTAGAAAAAAAAAATAGAGACCTTAGTTCGTTTCTTAAATATTTAGAAACATTAATTAGACTTCTTTATGTTTATAAATAGATATCAAGTCAATATTTTAATATTTTGAATGGTTTTAATTAAATTTTGAATTCCTTATAAATTTTGAAACTTTGTATTAGTCCTTATTAAAAAATTATATTATATTAATCTCAAAATATTTATATTTTCTTCATTAACCTTGGATAATTATGACTAAAGTATTTTCATATAAAAAATAAAAAGTGATTTAATTAAATTTTAAACTCTTTATAAATTTATATATTTTTAGTTGAGTCTATTAAAAATTTTCATTAAAGTGTTCAAAATATTTATATTTTTTAGTTAAATTATTATCGTTTATTTTTGTTGTAAATGGATATGAGATATAAAAATTTGATTTTGTAATCTAAGACTAGAGCAAAAAAAAATTCTAAAACTTTAATTATGTTTATCCAACAACATTATTTCATGTTTCAAATATTTGGTTTGATTTTTATCCTAATATTTAATTTATGGTATTATGCTTGATAGTACAAAAATTAAATAATTACATCATCATCAAACAATAAAGTTTCAGTTGAAAAATATAAAATGTGTAGATATTAATAAATACTTAACTTAAAATATCCAAAGTTACATATAGACTTAAAATTTAATTAAATCTTTTAAGTATTTATTTAACATCCAATTTAATAATAACTATGGTCCAACTTGCTAATTAATCCAAATTATACCAGTTCAAGTTTAGAATAGATCTAATGTATTTCCCAAGACAAGTTCAAATTGTATTTCGAATCATTCTAACTCAGTTTAGTTGTAAGATATTTTTAAAATTACAAGCTATTATGTAATGATTTTGTACAAGTAATAATTTTTTATTAAATAAAAAATATCTGTATAACATAATATTATATAGCTTAATTTAAGTTTATACTTGCTTTATTTAATGGTTTAACTATACACAATGTTAAAATTTATATATATTATGTTATAGAGTGAAGTTTATTGTCCTTATTTGAATATTTTGATTAGGTGGAGTTCGCATTTAAATTAAATTATTATACCAAATGTTTGGGTTGGAGGAATAATAAATCAAGGGCAACTGAAATGAAATCAGAGCAACCATAAAGTAATGAAATTTTAGTTTTTTATTTATTGAGATTTTAGATAATCCAGATTATTAATGAAATGGAAGTAGGAAAAAAGAAAAGATTCTGATTGAAATTGATTTAAACATTATTATTATATCCAACCATGCCGACAAATAACAGGAGTGAGCTTACATCAAGGGGAATAAGAATGTATTAACTAAGCAGTGTGTAGACGAAGGGACACCAAGCACGCTTCTTTTGTCTAACTTTATATGGATGCATCCTTCATTATTTATACCTCAATTTAATTTCAATCTCATCATCGATCATAAGGTCAAAAAGAAAAGAGAAATACTACCTTTATGTATCATATTAATAATAATCATCATTTCCCCTTTTGTTGCCTGCAACAAATCTCTACCCTGCGCGTGCCTGCTTAATTCTTTTTTTTAATGTCAACTTCTTTATTACGACATGGCTGGCTATTTATGACGCAAGCCTACCAACTCTTTATTTTTCTTATTCGGCAAAATTAAGCAATGCGCAGATATATAAATTCGATTTATTAAAATATAATTACAATTAATAATATATAATGATTGAGGAAATCAGATGAGATGTGATGAGGGAAATAGTTCAGAAGAGGATTATGTAGGTGTTTTGTCAGCGAGTGGCTGAATACAAAGTGGAAAAGCAGACCATCAACCGTTGTATTGTTTTGTTTTGTGAGTCCAATCAAGGCACCCCAAGTGAATGGAATTTGACGTTGACACAGTGAATGAATTTAAATTTTAAGGCCCAAAACCTGGAATTGAACATGATTTGATGAGGATTAGTACTAGTATTAGTATAATTACAGATTATTATTGGGGTATTTGTTCTCCCAAATTTCACTTTATGGGGTGATTGGCTATGATAATAATAATAATAATAATAATAATAATAATATTCATTCATGTGAAATAGAGTGATGATCCAAGTGTTGGATTTGTCCAAATCAGTAAACAATCTGATTCCACGTCACATCCACACAACACAGTGACATGAAACCCAACAAATCAGTGGCGGTGGTTCTCATGTCATCTTCACTAAATAATTTTGTTTTGCTTACCAAATTTTGCACGTACGCTGTAATTTTTGTTATTGCAAATTATTAAAATCATATGAATGAGTACTTTTCTTAGATATATGACTCATGAAAAACTACGTTTTAGACCATCGTTTCATATTATATATACATGTTTTTTAGAAATTATGTTCTAATGTACGTCTTTATATATATATATATATATATAATTTTCAATATTTTAAGTTCTTACTTTCTAGTAAAAGTAAAATATATTTTAAAATCGTCATGCTAAAATAAATTAGTAAATAATTGAAGAAATTACAGAGAAGATGTGATTCACAGCTTTAGAAAAACAAAATTAAAAAGAATCGTTTTAGTAACACTATTTAAAAATTAAAAAATATTTCATTAAACATCAGTTTAATAAAAAAGATAAATTAATTTTTGTTATTATGAAATCTCAACTTTATCTAAGAAATATTTTTTTTTAATATGAGTTATTTAATTTAAACATAATTATTAAAATACATTCTCTAACTTGGTCTAGTCTATTTTTATAGATTAAGATGAAAAATAGTCTAATAATTCATTTTATCTATATTCTAAAAGTGATTATTATTTTTTGTCTACTCCAAGTTGATGAACCAACAAGTTATTTATGACTTAATTAAACAAAAAATTATAACTATATCTATTTATAAAATCATAATATGTTTAGAAGTCTAAAGTTTAATATTCAAAATTAAATATATTATACAACAACGAGATATATCTTCATCTAATATTATTTTTTTGTAACTAACAATATGTATATATACACATATACCAAAAATAAAAAGTTTGTGCATAACTATTGATAATTGAAAAAAGTAAATTGAATTGATAAAAATTTAAAAACAATATACAAAGAAGATGGTACAAGATATACCCTACCCAAAATAAAGAAAATAAAAAAATCTTATAAGTGCATGTATATTCGTTCCTCACAATTTTATCAAAAAAAGTATAGGATTAAATTGTTTTGTTCTAGTCTTGTTTCACTTTCATGTATGAGAATGAATATATTAAATAATTTCATCTTTTTACATTTCCTTTACTTACATGACACATTTATTCTTTGCCCTCCACACACACATTCCAAATAATAGTTCTTCATAAGATATTTTTTAATCTAATATTAAACAATTCTATTAATGTCTCTATTTCACGTCCATAACATAATATGAGTAATTAAAATAAAATAAAGATTAAAAAAGTTAACATAAAAGAAAAATGAATCAGTCCATTAGTTTGCGAGTCAGCCTGAACTGTATGCCTAAGAGGAAATGAGTCAGCTTAAAAAAAATCTATTTTATTTAGGACACCATTTTTAAGCCTAACTTAACCAAAATTATAAGTCATGTGAGTAGTTTCGTTGGGTCAGACCTATTTGACAGTCCTATATTTAAAACATGTGTCTTGTAACTAGAATTGATAGTTGAATAAAAGTTGTGAACTACTCATATAATTCACAACTTAAGCAAGAGTGTTAAATGTGAAATTTTTTATCCACACAAGAGTTAAACATATTTTATCTATAAACTTTACAAACTACTAGGTTACTCCATCAATAAGTCCAACTCAACATAAAATTTAATACTTTTTCTATTAGTTAGCATAAAATTCAATTAAACTTAAAATCTATTTTTTTAATATTTGGTAGACATTATTTGATAGATTAAATGAATGCTAACAAATGTTAATGTATTTTTGCAGGGATTAATTAACTCTTTTAATTAGTTGATTTTGTAAGGTCAAATACACTTTGTAAAAGTAAAAAAAAATCATTTAAGACAAGACAAACGAATTTTTATATTCTGGATACAAACAATTGAATTAATATGTATACATAGCTCTACTTCTACTTGTAATATAATTTTTTTATTATAACACAAAATCAATATTCCAAAAAAATTTAAAATCTATCTATCCTCGTAATTTTTTCAAACTACCCCAAAGGTGAAAAATTTGCATATACATAAAAAAATGAAAAATTGGATTAACATTAATAAAGTTTAAATTACTTTAAATTTTTATCATATAATTATTTAAATCATATTTCAATTTAAATATATTAATATAAACTTATTTAACTATCTATTCAAAGTGTATAAAGATTGATATATTATATTATTAATATTCAATTTATAAAATCCAATATATATAATTAAAATAATCATTAGTGATAATGTAATATTCAAATTGAAAAAAATATTTTTATAATTCTTAAGCAACAACATATTGTTTATTATGTAAGAATTTCTAATGAAAGTTGATTAAGATGTATCTTAAAGAAATAAAACTTATAAGAAATTATTATTAGAGCGATATATATATGACATGGCAAGAAAATTTTTAAAATTTGTAGATTCCTTGCTTTCCTAAGAATAAATGTTTAAGACTTAATAATATCTTTTTTATAAATTCTTTCTCTTCCCTCTTAATTAATATATATTTAATACTTATTTATATATAAAAAGAATAATATAAATTGTTATGAGAAATTACACTATAGACACAACTTTATTTTTATAATTTTTTTCCATTTTGTAATATATTTTAGTTTTAATTTTAATTAGATATAGTTATAATTATAATAAAACTATAATTAGGTATGTTTAGATTTAGAAGTACTTTTATAAATTGGTATTATAATTGATATTATTTATAATAATTGAATAAAAAATTAATTTAATTTATAAGTTTATTTAAAATCATTATAATATTTTAAAAAAATTATTAATTTTTTTATCTATGTTTTTTGTATGTTCAAGTTAAACATTTTATATGAATCACAATTAATTTAGTTTTTAAAGTTATTTTAATTATTTACAAAATCAAATACCACATTCACTTTGTTTGTAAAAAATTTAAAAATTCTATTTTTTTATTATGTAAATTCTTTTTATTATTATATTTTTTATTATATAATCTTTTATTTATTATTCATAATAATTGTTTTTTAATATATTTAAAAGTATAGTATAAGTTGTCAAAAAGTAAAAATATTTATAAATAATTTTTATTAAAATAAAATTATAAAAATATAATGTGAGTTAATTATAAATTATGTAACCGATTATGATTGATTTAAAATGGATGGAAGTAGCTTGTAGATGTTGTTATATGTTCCATATAATCTAAGAAGTAAGGATTTATAGTATTTTAGGTAATATTTTAAGATGAAGCTTTATTTTTATTATTATTATTATTATTATTATTATTATTATTATAATAATAATAATTTATGACTCAAATAACTCTCTTTAAAAAAATTGGCTATGTGTAAAAATAATATTATATTATATCGTTGTAGTTTTTGATATTTGTGTGTATTTTAAAGTGAGAAAAGAATGGGATGGGTGGGGAGTGTAGACACGTGGGGAGATGAGAAGATGTATGTGCGGCACAGACATATGGGTCCCACCAATGATTTGGTATTGATGGCATCGGATTCCGTGAGAGAAAAAAAGGGTGAGATGATCATGGATCTTACTACAACTTATGATTTGAGTTTGAGATAAGATTTTTCTCATGTTTGTCTGTTCCTTCTTCCCTCTTAGCCCACCTCACCATGCTCTTTTCCTCTTTCTTTTCTCCTCTCACTCCTCCATTTTATACTATTAACTCATTCAAAATACTTAATATCAAACTTCACCACACCTTTTCATTTTTATATCACAATTTTCAAGATCATCTCAACACTTATATTCTTCAATTTTAATTATGTTATTCTTTTAGGGGGAATTTTACCTTATATTTAAGAATAATAAAAGTATGTTTTACTTATAAATGAAAAGGAAAATAGTATCATATTATTTTAACGAATATTTGGAGGAGGAAAACTTTCTATGATGTGAGATCTTTTTGGGGCGGGTGTTCGTTTCTGTTTTTATCTTCTGTGAAATTTTAAAATGTTTATCTCAAACATGTAGCTTATCTAAATGGTTAGGTTTTTGTTTCTTCATTTTTTTGGGATTACTACTATTATATCCTATTTTCGTATTTATTATTTATTATTAGTTTTGGTGATTTTCACTTTTTTTCTGTGATTAGTAAGGGTGGTTTGTGACGACCTTGTTATTTTGTACTTATTATTTTCATGGCAAAGAATTTTCTAGATTAGGTTTTGTGGTTCTTATTTTCTCTTCGAGGAGAGCTTATGATAAAAAAAATGTGTTCTGTTAACAATTGCTTATCCATTAATTTGTTCGAGTCACTTAGATATTTTGTGTGACCACTTATTATTATTCTCACAATTTTTGAGAAAAAGAAATATATTTGATTTACCCTTTTCGATATTTTTGTTGTTGCTTATATTTTGTGAGTTACTTGTCGAATTTGTTTACATTCAATCAATATCATCTTATGATTATACAATTTAATTTATATATAAATATATCGTTGTTAAAATATTTAAAAAAAATGTTGAATGTAGAGTAAAATTATAATTCATTTGACTACATCCACTTACCAAGTAATAGAATAGAAAGTTCTTTTTATTCTCAACATAAAATATCTAAAGAATATTTCTCTCTCTATTATTTTATTATATTCGTTGTATCATTATATATCTATTGATACTCAAACAGTGCTTCAGTTCACGTTATGTTTAACTTTTTTAAATAAAAATTTTAAAGTCTGAACTCAAGCAAATAATTGTTTGAGTTTTAACTTATTTTAATTTTAAAAAAAATGGTATGTAGTTGTTCATTAATAGTATTTCTTTGATTTTTTTCTTCTTCTTAATTATATTTGGGAGTATTGTTGGAAAGACTAGTTTAAAAAATTTTATTCTGAAAAAAATATTATTTTAGAAAATAATAATTTTTCCTCTAACACCTATGCAACAAAACATGTTGAATGAGGGGGTTTTGCGCGTGTTGTGTGTAATTTACTCATAGATATATTCTTAAAAAATTATTAAAATGGGTAAATCGTTTTTTAAAAAAACGATTTTATTTTGAAGAATTTGTAGTTCCAACTACCATTTTTTTTATTTTAACTTTTATTGAAGTCATAATAATACGAATTAAAGTTTGTTATATTTTTAAGCAAATATTAGTGTAATTGAATTAAAGTAGTTAATGTAAGCATAGTTTTTACACAAATCATTAAGCTAAAGTGGTCAATATAAATACAACATCTACGTAAATATAATTTCAATAAAAATCTTCAGCACGACTTTCATACATAGATTTTGCACTAAAATCAAATATATCAAGACAACCTCAACGCAAAATATTGAAACTAAAGTATTTTTAAGAAAGAGAAATGGTTTTTTGAAACACAAATTTTTATAAATGATACAGTGTCTTAAAGCACGGTTTACCTATTTCAACAATTTAAAAAAATGTACTCATTTTCCTACATTTAAAAGGTGAATTACACAAAAACCGTAAAAAAAGCATGGAATTATAAATGGTGGTCTTTAAAATTACCATAATCAATGGAGACATTATGATGCCCAGCATATAGTGTAATAGTTATTATTAGGAATCAGTTTTAAAGACATTATTATGCGTCAGTGTTTGCATCAAATGTCGTATTCAAGGAAACCGTGGCTTACGCACCGTCTACACTCTTCTTCGGGGTCCACTCCACTCAGCTGGGACACACCCCTGCTCTTCTTGCCACGCTCAATGATACCACTCAAGAAAAACACACACAAAGTATGATCATTTGCGATTCTCATTAAACTAAATAATCAAAATTTATATTAATTATACGTCATTTATTCAAAATTTTAAATGGCATATCAATGTAAAGAACAAATTAGAAAAATTAAGATAAGGCGACTACTTCATCAATTAAATATCAGCATAAAAAAAATTTCATACATCAATATTAATGTACTTCTATCCATTTGATTTTAACCAAAGCTTCATCATTAACCACATCAGTAATAAAAAGAAGTTGAAATATGCAAATTAATCTTCTCTTACTTTCTAAACATTTACATCATTCTCATCTCTAGAATTTTTTTAACTTAAAATCAATGTGTCTTTTCAAAATATAAGTTTACCAATTCTAAAAGTCTGAAATTAATGACATACAAATTTTACAAATGAGCAACTAAATCAATAAAATTATGCTTAAGAGTAAAAGTTTTATTTTGGTCCATTAAGAAGAAACCACTGAATGAAATATCTTTGCTGATTTAAGAAAAACTCCATGATGAAAACAATAACATAGTGTATAAGATTAACACACTGAAATCATTGAAATGGCGGGTTGTGGATGTTTTGTCGGTGTGCATGCGTCATTTATGTTTTGTCATCTCTTGTTTCTTAAAGGTACACTTGAATATCAGGGTGATTCACAGCTGGGATAATCCATAGTACATTTGAAAGGATAAAGTTGAACAACCAAGAGACCAAGAACCATGAAGAGATCAAGCAAGCAAAATAAATAGGAACATATAGAATTAGAAGGAGCTGGAGTTAGAAATTTTATTTATAATAATTAATGTTGTCATATTATTTGGATGATTCAGATTTGTGTTGTGAGATTATTTAGATGATTTGGATTTGTGTTTGTGTGTATGAGTGGTATTACTGTTTAATTATTTGCTCTTTGAATTTCGTAATGCATTAAACGTAATTTTTTAATGAATTATAGTTTTTTAATTAATTTCTCTACTATTTTTAAATTAAATTAATTTAAGTAATATATTGTTAAAATAATTTCTGATATAAAAATTGATTTAATTAAAATTTGATGAATATTTATATGAAATTATTTATATATTTTGTGTTCATCATAAAAAAAATATAATTTGAATAAATAATAACATTCGTATGGGATGATAAATATAGGATAATTATAAAATTATACTAATAAATATAAGATAATTACAAAGTTATACTAATATGAATAGTTAGTTAAAATAAAGACTACTATTTGACATTTAATTGCCAATATTTGTTTTTTTATCAAGAATACTAATTACAAATTAATTTGTATGGTCAAATACTAAAAGTTAATGTTCTACTTGGTATCTTGTGATGAGTCTATCATGACATATTAAGTTTATTTATATATTTTTTCAGTTGTTGTTACTAGTATTGTTAATTTGTCTGCTCAAATTAATTGTATCTTCATGTTTAATGAGATAAACTTTAAAGTCTAGAAGGAAGCACTCGAGATAATTCTTGGTTGCATATATCTTGATCTCATGCTCCAGGATGAGAAACCCACTCAAACTCTATAGGTGGATAAGGTTGAAAAGTGGGAATGTTAAAATCGAATGTATCTGATGATCATGAAGCGATTTGTTCCAGATTTTTTTGGGAACTATTTCTCAGATCCACAATGCTAAAGGTTTCTTCTTTAAGACAGGGAGTATGAGATTCTTTGAAAATGTTGAGTTTGGGAAGAAAAAGAATATAAGGAATGTTGTCTTTGACGAAGAACTATTTATTGATAATGATGAAGTCCTTATGCATGTTATTATTCCAATACCTACTCAAGTATTAGATTACTAACATTGTTTTAGCACAAGACAATATTGAAGTTCTCCCTCAAATACCAAAATTAAACAAGTTCAATAACCTCAAGAAGTTTCATTAAGAAGATCCACCAGAGAGAGAAGAAGTGTCATTCCATATAATTATATTATGTTTCTCCAAGAAATGACATTAGTTTAATAGAGGATGATCCAATCAACTTCTGTCAAGCTATGCATAGTTCTAATTCTCAAAAGGAGATTGAAGCCATGAAAATACGAAGTTCATTACTTGTTTTGAGGCATCAAACTATGAGATATGATGGCAAAATTTTATCACTAATTTACGTGTGGCTGTGACTGGTGGCATTGAAAATCTATTGTGATAATTAGTCTAGAGTTCTTTATTCCAATAACAATAGAAATACAACCAAGTTAAAATTTATTGATATAAACTTTTTTATTATTAAGGAAAAAAAAGTAAATGCTTGTAAAACATATACAGTTTAATTTTATGCTAATTGATCTACATACTAAGGGTTTGGTACCTAAAGTTTTTTATAAGCATAATACTCATATGAGTGATTTTTCTTATAATACCTTAATTTAGTGCAAGAGTCTCATTTATATTTTATATCTTCTTTATTATTTAGATTTTATGTAAAAATAAAAATGATGTCCATAATTCTATTCTAAACTTGTTTTGTATAATATATATATATATATATGTTAGGTTTTGTTTTGATCTCTATAAAGAATAATTTTAGACCAACTGCAAATAGACATTATTAAAATCATATTATATGTAATTTTCATGTCACTTATCTATGTAGATAATTATGGTGATCTCACATTAAATTATAATAAAAACTGCATATAATTGTATTCAACAGAGTTCAAATAAATTTGTATTTTAAAATTTTGGAACTAAATCCAATCAAAATAAATTATTCAAGTATTAGTTAATATATTATTTATTATTTCATTTATTTAAGAGAGATGGGTATAAGAAAGGAAAATTTAATATACTTGCCTAAAAATATATGCCAAGGAGTAATTAAATATATTTAATATATGAAAGAAGTAAAAGTGTTATCTACCTTGTATAAATATTATATTATTATCCTTTAAATAGATAAATATTAAAACAAACTAAAATATAACTAAAAGAAAGCAATTTAAAAAAATAATTTTGATGTTTTATTTTAAATTTCGTAGAAGTACATGTATAAGGAAGAGATTTGTTGATAAGAGGTAAAACATCTTAAGCGATTTATTATTTATATTATAATATATAAATATGATATTTATATTAATAAAAAATTATATAATAACATAACAAAATCAATCTAAATCAAATAATAGAAATTAGATTGATTTAGTTAAATTTTTTTATCTAAAATTCAAATATATTTTTAACTAAAAACTGAATAAAAATACCGAAAACATTTTAGCTATTGTTTTTCTCCCACCTTAGGGAGATAATACGTAGATCCTTTAAAAAAATGCCAACTTTTTTTCATTAATATTTTAATTTTTTAATTTAAAATACTAATATATTATTATACTAATAAAGCGAATTGTAAAATGGTTATTTTATTTTCTAAAGGGATTTGAGATGATCATTTTTCTAGATTTGCAGTATGTGTCGATCAGATGATCTCTCATAAGAAATAGGAGTATTTGAAGTTGAATTTGGTTTATTCTTTAAAAATTTGTTCAAACCAGACAGTACAGTAAAATGTGATTTGATTTGATTTGATTTTAGTTTAATATAAAATATAAATGAAACTAAATAAATATAATTTGGACTGATTCTAACTATTTTTATTGCTATAAAAAATGTTAAAAGTTTTTCTATAAAAATTGATAAACATTTTATAATGAAAAATTGTCAAATTAAAAATATATCTTCTGATATTTTTTATAATTATCATCATATTTTAAAATTTAACTCTCTCTTACATTTATAAATAAATTATATAATTTTATATTTAAAAACTATAGTATAAATTTATTATTATATTTTGATAAACATTAAAATAAAACAACAAAAATAGCTTTAAAAAATCACCAAGTTAACGTATTAATTAGTAGTAAATTAGTTATAAATATATAACCTTTATTTAAATATAATAAGCAGCTCGATTCGTTTATTTATTTTAGTTTAAGATTCAAACCAAATTTTTTGTTGAGAAAAAATAAGTTAATTTAAAAAATAATTGATTTTCAGTGTTTTTAATTGATTAAATTTTAAACATTGAATAAGTATGAAGACTTATATGGGTAAATTGTGTCGCCAAGGTTGATTCTGGAGTGGGATGAAAGTGCATAGTTTGGAAAATTAGCAATAACATAATTATAAGAAAATAATAGGTTTTTCTTTTGATAGGTGACTAAGAAGTTGAAAGTGGAAATAGAATATTAGGTGAAGTTAAAGAAAAATTACTCTTATCCAGAAACAGTGTAGATGAAAAGTTGATGGAAGTGATAAGAGAGTGGGGCATGAAGTAGAAACCGTCAACCTGAGAATCATTGGTGGGGAAGGGACAGGCAAAGCCTAGTCAGAATATTACATATATGTAGTATTTTGCCTGTTTCATATTTCAAGCCATGAACGAATGAGGGAGCATCCATCCAACAATTGCACCGACTATGAATGAATAAAGCAAAAGCTTTTAGCTTGCCCCACTTCAACTCTCTTTTCTAAGACTTCCTCACTCAACATTTCACACATACCCATCATGCTTGCGTTTAAAAGTAGTAGTAGCAGTGAAAGCACACATTGCCATGTCACCCCCACTAATGTGACTTTCCACCCAGCTCTGTGACTGTCAAAACTCAATCAACCAACCCAAGCCTACCAGGTCCCACATCCTCAAGGAATATAATACTGTTATCATTTTTCAAGAAAAAGTAATGAACGTATTTTTCATGATAATTATTCTAAAAAGCATGTGAACACATAGAAACATAACAAAACCAAACCTGAAGAGAGTTGTAATTGTGAAGGAGTAATGGATAGGTGGGAAGAGGCAAATGAAGAAAGCATAGCCGAAAAAGAGTTGAGTGGTTAATGGTAAGGCGCAGAAAGAGTTGGAAGGGTTTTTTTAGGTCTTATGTTGTGGCACAAAGTTAAGGCAAGAAGGTCCCACTGAAGGTGAAGGATGGTTATGGCAGGAGGCACTTGGGCAGATGAAAAGGAGACATATCCTCTTGGGGTACAAATGGATTGTTGTGAGTGGAGGAGTTCGCATAGTTCGTGGATGAGTGTGAATACCATACATATCATAGGACCTATAGTCACATGCCTAGGCTCTCCATGATCATGAGCCTATATATGGCTGGCTTATGGCTCTGGGGTACCACATAGTTTTAATAATAAACACAATGCATTAACTCTATTGAGCAATGACTAGGGGTTTGCTAGCTCCATGTGTACGTTTTGCCCAACACAAGTGGATCTCGATGGGGAATTGGTGGATGTATTTGAAACAAGATAAATCTTTCATCATTTACGAGCAGACCACCAGAACCCATGCCCTAGCCATGACGTTATCGCCACCTAAACATATATCATTTCTTATAAAATCACCTTTTTACATTTGCTTATTGCTTTTAGATATTTTATATTGCTTGTCCGATCCGATTAATGTGAGATGATGAAAATTTTCTGAATCAAATATCAATTTAGGTTGACAGTGGATATACCATGTTGATGGATTTTTTAAAATTGATCTTTTTGCTATAATATAATAAAAAAATAAATTATAACAATGTAGGCAGTAAATATACCCCCATTGTTTCAGTTTATAACTTATATGTATGTTATTTTTTATATTGATTTTAGTCATCAATTAATATAGAAAATACCTTTCTTTATTAATAATAATAATTTATTTTATTTTAAACCGCTTTGTAAAAATTTCTACAAGTTAAGATATCAAATCTATGTTTTTCTTAAATAAATCAATATAATTTTTATAAAATAATTCTAAATCAACAAGTAAGATGAAATAATAATATTTCAATATGGTATAAGCGAAAAGAAAAACAAAGACCTATAAATATTGGTGTCACATTTTCTTATATGCTTGCTCTTTTCTCATGAGTGCTAAATCTTCGAAAATTTTTAAACAGTGGTATTAGAGCTTGGTTGTTTTGGTGAACGACTCAAATGAAGACAAACATTTTTTATTATATTAAAGTCTAATAGTAGTTAGGGTCATTACTAAGGTAATGGTTGAAAATTTCCTTGAAGGGAGTGTATCAATATGAAAAGGTATCAAAGGGACTGTTGTAGTAATTCCAACAACGGTTAGGGTGAGTGTTAAATCCCCCTATGAAAATTTTTCAACAATGGTATTAGAGTTTGATTGTCTTGGTGATTGGTTCAGACGAGGGCAAACATGTCTCGTTGTATTAAAGCCTAACAGTAGTTAGGGTCACTACTAAGGTAGTGATTGAGAATCCCCTTGAAGATAGTGTACCAATGTGTAAATGTATCAAAGGGCCGTTGTGGTAAACCTAATAACAGTTAGGGTAGTCTCACACTTGAGGAGGAAATTTTTAGGAATTCAAGTGTGAGAGTGAGAATAAAGTCCTATATTGAGTATAAATGATAAAGTTGAGGTGTATATAAGAAAAGAAAAAGACTCATAGACATTGGGTCTTAAGGTTTTATGTTGAAAGTTGTGTTATCTTTCTTATATGCTTGCTCACATGTCATGTGTGTTAGGGAAAATTATCAAACAACATAAAACATTTTTTTTTGTATTTTTATAATCCTAGACTATTTTGTTAATAAAAGTAATGGGTATACAGAATATCAACTCAAAATTTTAACTACTATTACAATTACTACAACTTAAAATGAAATATATACAACATAGTTAAAATTGAGACTTAGCTACAAGTAGTGATTGGTATACTTGTTGATCATGATATAGAAGCTTACTGTGGGTGCAAGTGTAGGTTTTCTTGCAAAGGTGAAAGGCGGTGACTTCTTGGAGGTTATGGCGGTTGTAATCACAATTACCTTGAAAACAAAGAGCTTCACGTGGATTTAAAGAATGAAAAAAAATGATATTGTAAAAACGAAGAAGAAGTGAAAAGATGTGCTTTATGGGTACCCTAAAAATAGAACATATAATATATAATCAATTTGGTACGTAGATATTACCTTAGTTATTGTAGCAATCAATGTGGTATCATCAATTCCTATTAGAACTTGTGTAGTATGTTAATATCACATCAGTTGTTGTAGCAATGTGTATCTATAAATCACATTAGTTTTAATAAGAATCAATCTATAAATCACATTAGTTTTAATAAGAATCAATGTAGTATGTGTGTCGGATAATCACAAAAAATGACACTCCCTTATTTTCAATAATAGTTTTGCTTTAACCAATTTCATATTTATCACTTTTACACTAGTATCTTCTCTTTTAATCTAGCTAGTTATTTGACATATTTATTATTTTCCCAAAGTTTGTACCATATGATATTAATATTAACTTGTATGCATACAATATTTTTATTCTTTTAAAAAAGTTAGTTTGGTTATAATAGTAAATATGATTTAAATATATATTTTTAAGATAAATACTTTATTAATATTTTTTCCATGGTAGCAAACAACATCATTTTCACTATAATCACTATCATAATTGCAATCATTATCATTATCATCATCATTCTTATGACATATCAATTATAACAACAACAATAATTTTTATTACCATTATATACAATTATTGTTGTCTCCATCAATTTTGTTCATATTGTAGGTTAGATTTCTTAGAATTCCTTAAATATTTGTTTGGTTGTCAAGATAATATGATACATATTAAGTGATAATTATTTCATAATATTATAATTAGTTTATTTTGTGCACGATAATATATTTTTTAATTATCTTATTATATTCTATCATGTTGGCGTGACATATTTTTGTATCATGAAAAAAAAGTAAAGTTGAAAGAAAGTAATAAAATAAGACACTATTTCCTTTCTCTTACCATCCTCACTATCATTACCAATGTTTTGCTCATGATTACTTTCACCACCATTGTCAATCATCATTTCCATTATAGCAAACAACATCTTTTTCATTGTAATCATTGTCATCATCAGAATCATTATTTTTATCACCATCAGTCCTATTGAAATATCAATCATTATCATAACAATCATAACAACAATACTAATTTTTATCATCACTGCATACTATTATTATTGTCTTCATCACCGCTGTCATAACAATTATCATCATTGTTGTTATTACGATGATCACTCTCCACATTGTTATCATTACTTTAGTCATTACCCACCATCTTCTTGTCATTATTGTCACCATTATTATTACCATGATAACTACAATAGCAACTTACTTTTTAATATCATTATCATTATTATTACTGGTATCATTATTGTATATGTTGTCATTACTAGGTACTATTTGTTTAGATGTGGTCCACATCTTAATATGCTCAAAATAGTAGAAAAAGATTAAAGTTCATTCTAATTTTATTTTATAAAATTGTTATCCTTCCATCTTATCTTGTTGACTAAAATTTTTAAAAGGATTAAATCAAACTTAGTAATGCACATGTCATATTAGACCCAACGATTCACGAGTCATATTAAAGTTCTAGTCCTAATTATAAACACATAAGGATTCATTAATGGTACCACATTTTCCTCCCTTTGACGTGAAAATTTGCCCAGGATGTGCTTAGCTTCTTAGAGTTTCGTTGCAGCTCCCAACTACAGGATCTTAGGACGGTTGCGACAATCAATATTCTTTGACTTATATGTAAAATGAGAAATAGCGCCAAATATGACATCCCCAATAGCTTCAATTATGTTATGTTGATTCTTTCCTTTAACTGCAAGATGGCGGATAACTTGTCTGTAGGTTACATAAATAACAACATCCAGGACTTTGCCATTATTAAGCACTTTGCAATAAATGTACATCACAGAAAAACACCATGAGTTACTATGGTGGCTGGGAGACCACTAGATGTGTGTTTTGTAAAATGCAATATGGATGCTGCAGCCAAAGGGGCTCTTGGTCAAGCAGTTTGTGGAGGCTTTACAGCTTTGGAGGTTTATATGCCTACATTGGGGTAGCTTGTGCTCTCGACGAGGAGCTTACGGGGCCAATTCAAGCGATTGAGGTCTCACTTTCTATAGGATGGTCTAACCTTTGGCTAGAATGTGATTCTCTTCTAGTCTTACAAGCTTTCAAAAACTAAGTAATAGTCCCTTGGCATCTGAAAAACAAATGGAGATAGAGCATAATGAAGAAGACTCACACAAATTTCAAAGTCACTCATATATATAGGGAGGGGAACAAATGTGTTGATAAACTAGCTAATGTGGGGATTGAGGCAAGAGACGTCTTCAGGTGGCTTAATGTACTCCCTCCATCATGGGAAGATGATTTTTTCAGGAACCGTTGTGGACTTCTAGAATTTAGGTTTTTATAGCTTGTTTTGTCTTGTTTTGGTTACGTGGGCCTTGGTTTAATCCTCACATGGTGTAATGCTTTTTATTCTTTTTATGGTATCCTTGGTTCTTTTGGAAGTGACTCTTCTAGGACCAATTTAAAAAAAAATGTAAAAATAAAATGTCACGGTAGCTGTAACGTCGTATGAAGAAGTCTCGGGTGCTGCTCTTGGTATGAACAAGGCATCTCTTGATCGTGGGTTTGGTCGTTGTTTAGTTATGAAGAAGTATAATGTTATTATTCAAAAGTATTCGAATAACACATCAGATCAAATACTGAGGCCTAATAGAGCTGCAGACATTGCCAAGTGTATGATGAAACTTGATGATGATTGTATGGTTGTTCCTAGGGAAATTCTTGAGCCAGAAGAGATATATATCAATAAACAATCTCCAATTGATACATGTACTCCAAGAACAGGATTTGTAGCAAATTTGCCTAATAGTGCATATAGGTCCAATGTACAATCATTCAAGGGTCATGGAGGAGAAGTAGTCGATAGGTGGTTCTATGTTCTAATAAGGATAATAACTTGTGTATCAAATTTATAATACGTGACACTCGAATGCCTGAGATTGGTGACAAATTTAGCGACATACATGGGCGCAAAGGTGTTTTTGGAGCTATTTTGACCTTCCATTTTCTGAGGAAGGCATTTCCCTGATTTGATTTTCAATTCTCATAATTACGAAAGTCTTGGATTTCTATTAGAGCTTCAAGGAGGGAAAGCAGGGGTCTCATGTGGTAGATTTATTTTTGGTAGTGCTTTTGGGGAAAGAAGTGGCCATGCAGACAATGTTCAAACCTTAAGTGAAATTCTTGTTAGTAAAACCTTCAAGTATGATGGGAAAGATCTCCTTTATTCAAGTGGATGCATTCACTTAGTTACCATTCAAAGGAACCCTACAGTAGTGTGTTTCTTAAAGGAGGAGGAGAAGGAAGACAGGAACCACCACTAGTTGCAAGTTGTAGCTGGCGAGTTCAACGTGTCTCATACTTGTTTCTTAACTTGCATTGTAGAGTCTAATGACCCTCTTGACTCAATCAGTGGTACCTCTAATCCCTGTTTTTGTCTCAGATGGTTTACTCCCATTACTGAGTTGGGATTTTAAAAGTTTGATTTGGATACAACTGTAGAAGTTTCCTACCTACCTACTCACTTTCTTACCTACTTGAGAAACTACTACAACATGATAATAGGTGATTTGCAAAGACAGATTGCAAAGACACATGGAGAAAGGACAAACTGCAAAGTGAGTAGTTGAAGTAGTGAACGACGCAACAAGCCTTAGAGTAGGTGATTTGGGTTGCGTCAAAGGAGAGGCGGAGCCAAGGTGGAGGAGATGGAAATTCAGTCTTCAGCATGGATACGATCACATCATTGAAGGAAGAGATGTGAGTCTTTATCTCTTGTTGGTACCTTTCGAAGTTAGAGGTTGTCACCTGCTTCACCCTCCATTTCAAGGATGTGTAGAGGAAACAACTCCACAACTAAAACATTGAAGCCATGAAAAGAATGACGTTTTGTGCTTCCTCTAGGAGCCACCCAACATCCCATCCCTATTGGAAAAGGAAGATTTCTAGAAATGGTAGATTTTGCAATGCTTAACACCACCAAGTTCGTGCGATTTACTTCAATTTGCTTGAGTAATTCATACCAAGTAGTTCTGAATGAATGGATTCACTCTATGATTACTTTAGTGTGATAATTGTTGGGGACTTATAGTTTTGTTCTCACAATGATGCTGAATTGCTAATATGTAAGGGAAAATAGTTGTATTAATCCGGTATTTTTGGGACTTTCTATAAGTTTGGTTCTCAACAACTTTTAATAGTATACCGAAATTTTCCGAAACTAAATATGACAAGAGTGCATGTGCTGAGTATATTTTGTTCTAAAATTTTCACCAAGTCTTTGGCATCGAAAATTTGTGTCATTCGTATTTTTTCAGGTAATTTTGGGATAGAAGATTTGCAGTGCCTTTGCGCATCGTATTAGATGTCTAAAGATAACTTTGCTTGTTTAAGTTTTACAAATTGCAATAAGTGAAGATGTTGTATAAAAAAATTATGAGGTTAAAGCTTTTAGAAATTCAAGGAGGTCGCAAAAAATTGTTTTCAAGTCATATAATATCAAATTTTTAGTATTGAATTTATTTTGATAATTGAAATATTGTCCCTCAATTTTAAAACAATTAAATGCAAATTTGTTTTAAATAATCAAGGAAGTTCCAAAAATTTGTTTTCAAATCACATAATATCAAATTTTAATGTCATTTAGTGAAGATCAAATATCAAAAAGACCGTTACCAGTGGACATTGAATAGAAGTTATTAGGTAGTTATTAGGAATTTATGAGTAGTCAGAAATTATGCTCAATAAAAATTAGATTGATATTATGTCATAAGTGTTTAGGAATTGTAAACACTCACATAAATCCTAAGTCATAGAATGTTCATCCATGAATAGATTACTACAACAATCCCAAACATTATATTTTAATTATTTAAATTCGAGTATTTTCTTCCACTTTCGTTTCCTTTATTATTTAATTTACATTTTTTTTTCTTTTATTGTTTTCTTAACAAATTTCAAATCTTCATTTATGAGAATGTTTATGATTAATCATATTTAATTTATAATAATTTAATACATAGACTCATGACGAATAATCTACCATGGTTACTTATAAGAAATTATATTCAGTTTTGGTGAAAAATTCACCAAAAAATCAAATAAATCAATTATCTATTTAATAAGTTATTATTTGATTGATCTTTTTATTGTTTTAGTTGAAACTCACTTTTATTTTTGTTGGAGATCCTACATTGACTAGAGATGAGGTCAATTTAGTGTATATAAGTGAGTGCAAATCTTATCTTACCGGTTTTGTGAGATTAAGTTAGGCTTAAAATTCACTTGTTAATATGGTATTAGAGTCCAGGTTCAGACTGAGTAACTTAGTGAGGTATCTCATAATAGGGTCACTGGTGAGGTGGAGTATCACAGGTTAGGGATCGCATATTAGAGCCGCAAGTGAGGTGGGGTATCCCAAAATAGGATCACTAAGAAGGTACTCATGGTTAAAAAGGGAGAGTTTACCAATGTGGATGAACTCACACTTGTGGGAGAGATTGTTAGGATACAAGTGTGAAATTGGAGTCCTATATTGGGTAGGAATGGGTAAGTTGAACACTATATAAGTGAGAAGACCTATAAACTCATTGACTTAAGGTTTTGGGTTGAAGATGATGTCATAGACACTTATGTGGTTGTGTTTGTAGCTTATTCTTCTCCCTAGAATCTCCCAACAAGTGGTATAAGAGCAATCTAAGTTCATCCTAACAAGGTTGTTGGGCCTATCGAGCCACTGTCAAACCATCCATAAATATATAATCTCACACTCGAGAGTGTGTTAGAAATCTCACATTGACTAGAGATGAGGTCAATTTAGTGTATATAAGTGGATATAAATCTCATCTTATAAACCAATTTTGTGGAGTTGAGTTAAGTTTAAAGTCCACTTCTTAATAATATTAATTCTTCTAATTCAAAGATTATTTTTAGGAAAAAAATAATTTTAGTTCATATACTTAATTTTTTTTTTCAAACTTGATTTTTTCTTTATACTTTAAAATTTATGAATATATTCATCAAACTTTGTAAAAGATGTGAAATCAATTATTTAGGCTTAAATTTAATATTTGTGACTTTTTTTACTTAAGAGAGAGATTAAATTTACTTTTTTTTTAGTTTGAGGACTAATTTATTAATTTTAGTCACTACGTTTTAAAATTGATGAATCAGTTCTTTAATTTTTAAAAACACGTGAAAGTAGTTTTTCATACTTAAGTTTAATATTTAGTGACATTTTTTTAGTGTTGAAAAGTAAAAAAACGTAATAAATTAACTTATTTTGTTGAGACTAATTCATTGATTTGAAGGAGTAAGGACTAAAACTGAGTTTGTTAAAAGATACAGGACTAAAAATACGACTTTTTAACTTTTAATTGTAAAATAAAATAAAATAGATTTTTTATTGATGGTTTCCACATTTGTATTGAGAGAATGAATAAACTTTAATATGTTCTATATTCGATGAACTATTATATGTCTTAAAAGAAGGTCATAGAAGATATTTATAATCATGCTAATAGACGCACACCTCAAATTTAAATTGTTAGAGTGTTGTTTAGGTGTTTCCTGTGAGTCAAAAGTGTCCGTGAATTATTTTCTTATTTATAATTAAAATTTTTGTAAGTCTTTTAATAGATTTCTAAATTTTTTCTGTATTGAAATCTAATATGATAACGAAGGTGTTATTGGATGGTAAATAAATGGTGGTGCCATCTAATTTGTAAAATTAAGGATCATAATTCATTTTAATTGTCACGAGGTTAAATGTACGAATTACTCCATTTTGATGCGAAAAAATTGTCTTGTCTTTCTATATTAAGGCTCGATGAAAGGCTGAATCATGCGGTAGGTGGAAAAGTTGAAATTATGGTTTCTGAGATGGCTTTATTGAAAGAAAAAAGTTGCAATTAGATGATGTAGCTAAAGACCCTAAGTCTGTATGTGCCAAAATGATCGACAGAAACTAGTGAGAACACACTCCAACATTAGTTTAGACACTCTCAAACGTTGCTTTTGGTAGTTGAATATCGGTACTTAGGCCGAGAAATTAAGATTATATATGTCGCCACAAAACGATTGAGAAATTAAGATTATGTGTGTCGCCAAAAAACGATTTCAATAAATAATGACTCTGTAATCTCTATTACGTCGTCACGTTATGAATTCCGTGTAGTTTCTAAATTCTAATTTATGCCTTTTTTAGTTTTTGCTGGCCATGATTTGATGGCGCATGTTTTGCATGATTAGCAAGGTTTATGCAACACCTCAATATTAGTTGGAAGTTGGAACTAGATGCTGAATTGGATTAAGTTTTTTAATTATTATTTTTTAATTCAATCCCATGAAACTCATTTTTAGTCCGTTGAAAGTTTAATTAAGTTTCATAAATTGAGTTGTGTTACAAAAACTATTTTTTTGTTTAGATTTACAATTTTTAAATATTTATTTTATTATATTTTTTTAGAATTTTTTGCAAACATAAATTATTATATAATTGTTGGAAATAAAATTAAATGAAAAATTATATCCACAAATTATAATATTAAAACCAAACTAAATATAAAATAACAAATAACTAAATTCTCAAACAATATATTAGCATCATTTTATAATAAAATTAAATTGATGGAATCATTTTGTATAAAATGAAATTGATCGAAGTGAGTTAGGTATTGAATTTAATGTACATAACGAATCACGTAATCCTAGAATATCTATTAAATTAGTTGAGAGTCAGATTATGTTAAATTTAACCCAATTTAATCCAATATATTGGAGTTGACTTGGATCAAATTTAATTCATGTGATTATACAACTTAATAAATAACTATTGGAGCTATGAATGTGTGTATACAGAATAAATTACACGAAAAACTTATAAGTGATGACATCATACAAATTGAAAACTACATTAAATAATACCAATATTCCTCTTTTGTAGTTGACACTTATGGTATTCAGATTCTGTAAATTAGGAGATTTAAAAAGCATTATTTAAAAATTAATAGATACTTTTATTAAATTTATACTATATATTTAAAGTAGCAAGGAAGGAACCAATATTGGTATAATAAATGGGTTTAAATATTCATATAGCTATTAATTTAGAAGATGAATAATGCATAACCATACGTCATTAATCTTAATATACTCAAGTGAAACTAAATTTAGATCTACTTCTTAAAGATGAAATAAAAAAACTATTAAAAATAGTTACTAGTTCAAGGATAAACTCTTTTTCATCCTTCACCCTCTTATTATAAATGTGGAGAAATATTGATTTTACTTTTTCTTCATTCCCATTTTCCTTTTTATGGTCATTATTTATCTTTTAGTATTTTAAATATTAATTAAATAAATTTTATAAGAAAATAAAAAATTATAAATTTAGTGTTAAAAGAATATATAATTTATTTTTTAATATTAAATATCAATAAAAATTATAATTATATAATAATTAATAAAAATATCAAATAATAATTAGATAAATATTAAATAATTATAAAAAAATAAAAAATATCAAATATATACCTTATAAATAAAGACATTATTTAAGAAAAATTACATAATATTTTAATCATTTAAAACGAGTACGAATAGGAACAAGACGAATATACATATATTTATAACATCTTTACATTTAAAATTTTCATCAAAATTGAAATAAGTTTGAATAATAGGCATGGATAATGATTAATTTGTAGTACCTATTATATAATAATAGACCTATTTCCAATTGTTTGAGTCTCTTAACAAAAAGTTCAAAACTAGAGCATTGTATGGCAATAAATTTATAGTAGATCCGGCTTAAACGTATTTAGAAATATGTGATAAAACCGAACTCAACAGTCATCTCTAGTTTTAAAAATCACAACAGAAAATTCCAATAATTTTGCTTTAACAAATATTCTTTCGACAAAAGATCTGGATTTTTTTTTAATTTAGAAAAGCATATATATAATTTAATATAGATAGAACCCAAACATAATTCACTAACAAGAGTCAATTTACATTTACGTTGTAATTATAGTAAAATAAATATAAATAAGAGATTTTGCTTCACTAAGAACGCACAATATATATACAAAAGTGAATGTAGTTTAAGGTTTGCCTACCTCTTACCTATAACATTTTTGTTTTTGTGTAAAAAATTAAGCAAAATAGTATACAATAATATTATGGGAATTAGAAAAATAACGAGGGAAAGTGTTGGCATGGTGACGCTAAGTTCTTGAAAGATCTGGTATCATTGTCTTTATTCTCCAAGATTAGTCATGTTTACATACGCATAGTGTGAACTACAGAGCGAATTTCAATGCATGTTTGACAAACGGTAATAGGACAAACTTAATAAATACACAGTAGCATTAGTCAGTGTTGTTTTGATGACTCAACATACTTCTGTCTGAAACATCGTTCTCCGAATGATTTTATTGGAAACAGAATCTCAACGCTTTAGTAAATTAAATTGTCTCATGCAGGTATAAACAGAACTTATTCGCGATATGAAAAGAATATTATCGCCGATAATCTTCTAAATTTTAAAGCTTGAGTTTTCAGAACCGATTCAATCTAAATTTTTTCTAATATACATTCTTGCGCTTACCGTGATTCATACGTAGAATCAAGGCATCTAATTGCTCCCATTTTTTAATTTTGAAGATCTCTCACTTTACATTTGTTTATTTGACATTACATCATGAGAAGGTGTTAATAAAGCATGGGTTGTTAGGGTTTATAGGGCACATAGAACCCTGTTTAGATGATCCAAGGGTGGTTGTGTGCCCCTAATGGAGTGCAAAATGTACAAAAGAATATAATTCCAAGTGGATTTCACTATACATACGAATGGTTGTGAAAGCCAGTAATTTCGTATGTCAAACAGCATAAGCATTTTTATATCGTATAATCCTGATTCCAAGGTCATTAGTGCAAATGTGAAAACTGAAGGTTGACCCCTGATTATTCTTACGTGCTACACTAGCAAGCAGAGGAGAATATATATGTATAAATTACATTACAGCATAGAAGGTTCTAACTACTACTAGGGTATATATTTGCATATATTCCAAGCATAAACCCATTTTATGGCACACTTTAATAATAGTGCAGTCGCTTCGCTGTGGTCACTAGTTTCTCATTCTCCCAAATAATAGCAGCTGCTCCTTTCAAAACATGTACGTCGATATATTCTTCTAGTCTTCTAGATATAAAGAAATTAATAATTAGCTATTGAGAACTACGAAGAATATATTACTATATTATCCATTATTAATATGTTCACCTGCTGATAAAAAAAACTAATATATCTGAAGCCTCTTAAACGAGACAATCTAGAATATAACTTTTATATTATCACCCCGTGTTTGTTTCTAAGACATTACTACATATCCATACACATAGATTTCTAATGAAAACATAAGAAAATAAAATACTAAACACCAAAATTGAAATAATTTTTATACGAGAAACCTTCTGCAATTCATTGAGCGGAGGTGACGCTCTTCGCATAATCCATTATCAGCGTAAATATTAATAAAATATTTATATTTATATTATAATAAAATAAATTAATATATTATAAACATATGTTTATATATTATGAAAAATATTAAACTAAAACCTTTAAAATTAAATAAAATAAAATTATTTAATATTTTATTCATATACATGTTTTTAGGTCAGAATAAAAGAAATAATTAAAATAAAAATATGTAACTAGTAAAATAAATTAAATTAACTAACTTAAATTTTCATGTTTTCTAAAATAATTTATTTTAATATATTGTTTTTTAAATATAACTTCTGATTTGATAATAATTTTTTTATTTTAACTTTAATTTATATTTTGAAAAAAATTATATCAAATTACTTTTAAAAAAATATATATAATTTATTCTATTACCTAAATCACATTTACTAAGTTGTCAAAAAGGGAAAAGACTTAAGAGTTGGGAGTTGTGTCACAAATAAAAGTTATAACCAATGTCTTGAAGAAAGAATTCAAAATATTAAATTGTCTTTTCGTAACACAACACCAATTGTCAAAGATCCACGGACACAACCTTGTGTAAGCCTTGAAGAAATAAAAAACTTAAAGAAGCACTAGCCAAAGTTAAACAAGAGAGAAAAAAGTTGAAGAGGAAATTTATTGAAGTTCATCAAGAATGTCATGAAACTCAAAGAAAATGTGCATAAAGCATTCAGTTTATTGAAGAAGCTAACAAAAATGTAAAAATAGAATAAGAGAGAATGCACAAAATGAAGAGTTGTTTTGATGCTACAAACAAAGAATTAGGAAGACAAAGACGACAACAAGATGAAACAAAGACTAACGCTTTGCACTTGAAAAAAGCATTGAGAGAGTCCGAGATAGCTGAAAGAAACACCTAAATATAGTTGAAAGGTTTGAGGAAACAATTGAAAATGATGGTTGTTGAATACAAAAATAGAATCCAAAACGTAAAACTCTTGAATGAAGATCTAGCCACAAAACATCAAGCTGCATTAAATGAAAATGAGGAATACATTGAGAGGAACTAAAATATCATGTTGAACAACTTGATGAAATGGTTGTAAGCTACTAAGAGGAGCAAAGATTTTGGGCCCATAATTTTATGAATTAGGTTCTTAAGATAAAGCAAATGCTCAATGATGTCTCATTCTACTTGGCAAAGGTTGAAGGGATGACATATCCATTCTGTATTGAAGTGTGTGGCTGTATTGAATATTGTAAAGCCATGATAAGTCAAATGAAAAATATGGCTAATATTGATAACTAATAGTTTGGGATTTATGGTAGGTAGATGTTGTTTTTACTCTGTACTATTTCAACTTTGTAATGAATGTATTTCATTTTGATTATCAATGAATATGTTGTTGTATTTCACTTTATATCTACAATTTTGGGTATTCTATTTATTATTAGAACATAGAATGTGATGTTCTGATAGGAAATGTAAAATAAAATATGTATTCATGAGTTTCTTAAAGAAATAATAGTCATAATACTTAAAGTGTGACACTCTAAAAGAAAACTAGAATAATATATCATGTATCCATTACCCACTGATATCTATTAAGGTATTTATTTAATACCCATCGTGGATTTTACCCGCATATATATATAGATACAAATTTTTATGTCATCCCTAGGCTTGGGTAAGAGATTTACATTTTCAAGTTTTTTGGTTTTCGGTTCGAAATTCTTTCTGAATTGTGAAATGTGGAATACAACTTTGACTACTAGATTGTGTTGTAGAATTTGAAGTTGTATTGTAGATTACACCTAGAGTTTTGAGTTACACAATTTAGATGTCAAAATTCACTTATGGATTGTGTTATCCAAAAGTCAAAATTGGTTTTTGGATTACACAATCCAGAAGTTACTTTTTAATTTTGGATTACATAATCCAAAAGGGAACAAAACAAATTCGATTCACCGATCATAGGCCATCTCATTATTGCCCAAAGTTACACACTCGACTGTCACTTACGTTCTCCCTAGAAGAAATTAGCTCAACACTCTTACTAACCTTAAGCGAATGATGTGAAATCTTGTTCTTTAAATCCTAATTGTTATTCAAATCTTGTTGTCAATGTGATTTATCGTCATCAAATTTGTGGTGAGCTTTTGATTCTCCCTAGCTTAAAACTGATTTCTCATTGATTTTGAACTCATTTTCTCCTATTTTTAAATATTTTTCAATGTAATCATCTTTTGTTTTTCTTGATTGTGAAACAGTGCAAAGACACAAAAAAGTTGGCCTAATATTTAGCTTAGTGGTATTACTTTTACTCTTAAGCTTTCTTATATGTTTTGAAACCTACAACCTAATGGTTTGTCACTATTTTATTAATTTTATGTTTTTATTGTGTTCTTTTATCCACGAAATTATAGTTTTTACAAGTAGTTCTTTGTGAATAAGTAGTGATATTTCAATTTCATGCCTTTTGTGTGTAGACTGAGTGAACTAGAGAAGAGGATGAGAAGTTATTTCATCTTGCCAAGCTTATGCCTACACAATGGAAAACAATTGCTCCAATTGCGGGTTGCACCCCTTTAAGTGTCTTGAGTAGTATAAGAAGCTCATAGATGTAACCTATGTGAAAGATGAGAACTATGATCCTAAGGATGATCCTTGGAAATTGTGAATCTTGATTCAAAACTTGCACGCATTGATCCTATTGATATGGATGGAGATGAAAAGGAGATGTTTCTTTTTGAAACATGAGCTTAATTAACCAACACAAAGGGAGATAAATAAAAAAACAACTAAATGACTGTGAACACCTCATCTTCTTAAAAAAATAACATGAGAATAATAATAATAATAATAATAATAATAATAATAATAATAATAATAATAATCTTTTATTTATTAGAATTGTTTGTGCAAAGACTTTCAATATAGAGACAATGTTAACAAGATTTCATAAAACATTTCCAAAATCTCTCAAAGACTAGTAAGGGAGCTACTGTAGGTAGAAGAAAGCAGAGGTAGTAAGAAGGCCTTAATGGAGGCACCCTAAGTAGAAGTTCAACAAAGTCACCCTAATCCATCAAAGCCACCCCTAAACACCTAAACACGACAATACTATCAACTACAACAACACACAGGGCCATAATCGGTCACCAACAAATCTCTACAAATCATGCTTGCTGAAGATTTTAAAATTTCAAATAGATTAATGTATTGAAATAATCTCTATAAATTAAGAAATTTATATCAGTAAAAGGGGTTGGAAATTTTCAAAAAAGAAAGAAAAAAGAAGAACACAGATAAGAAATTTTTCAGAGAAGCATGCAAAGATAATAAAAAAGAACATAAGAGTTTATTGGCTAACAAAGATACAAATAAAGATCATTAGAAAGATAATTTAAAAAAAATAGAGTTTGAAGCCAAATTCAAAAGCAACATTGCAAAGTTAGTATGACTGAATTTTATTTCTTCTACATGATAAAAGTTATTCATTCACTATTGTCTCTGTAATGTGACTAAAAGATGATTGATACGCTTATTTTGTTTGTCATGATATTCTTTAATATGTTATTCTGTAATAAAAAAAAAGAAAATTAGTTGATATAATCATCCTAGAATACAAACAACAAATCAACTTAAAGATTTAAAGGTTGGATGATTCCTTCAATAGAGGATTTCCAGTGAATCGAAACTCTTTCCAGCAACTACCTTTGCCACTCCTTGGTTCTACTATCTCCCCTTTTCTCTTCCTCCTTCAAACCCATCAACACCCATAAAAGCTTTTATCTATCCAAAGCTTTTATCCTATTTATTATTAGAACTTAGAATGTGATGTTCTGAAAGGAAATGTAAAATAAGATATACATTCATGAGTTTCTTAAAGAAATATTAGTCGTAATACTTAGAGTGTAACACTCTAAAAGAAAACTAGAATAAGATAATCATGTACCCATTACCCACAAATATCCATTAAGGTATTTAGTTAATACCCATCATGGATTTTACCCACATATATATATGGGTACAAATTTTTATGTCATCCTTAGGCTTGGGTAAGAGATTTATGTTTTCAAGTTTTTTAGTTTTCGGTTCAAAATTCTTTCCAAATTTTGAAATGTGGAATACAACTTTGACTTCTAGATTGTGTAATGTAGAATCTGAAGTTGTATTGTAGATTACTCCTAGAGTTTCGGGTTACACAATTTAGATGTCAAAATTCACTTATGGATTGTGTAGTCCAAAAGTCAAAATTGGTTTTCGGATTGCACAGTCTAGAAGTTACGTTTTAATTTTGGATTACACTATGCAGAAGGGAACAAAACAAATTCGATTCACCGGTCATAGTCCATCTCATTACTATCCAAAGTTACACACTCGACTCTCACTCATGTTCTCCCTAGAAGAAATTAGCTCTCCACTCTTAATAACCTCAAGCAAATGACGTGAAATCTTTTTCTTTAAATCTTAATTGTTATTCAAACTTTGTTGTCAATGTGATTTATCTTCGTCGAATTTGTGGTGTGCTTGTGATTCTTACTAACCTAAAACTGGTTTCTCATTGATTTTGAACTCATTTCCTCCTATTTTTTTAATATTTTTCAATGTAATCATTTTTTTTATTTTGAAACAGTGCAAAGACACCAAAAGATTGGCTTTTCAGCATGTAATCATTCTTGTAATATTTAGCTTAGTGGTATTACTTTTACTTTTAAGTTTCCTTATATGTTTTAAAACCTACAAACTAATTGTTTGTCATTGTTTTATTAATTATTTGTTTTTACTATGTTTTTTTATCCATAAAATTATAGTTTTTACAAGTAGCTCTTTGTGAATAAGGAGTGATATTTCAATCTCATACCTTTTGTGTGTAGAGTGAGTGAACTAGAAAAGAGGATGATAATTTCATCTTGCCAAGCTTATGCACACACAGTGGAGAACAATTGCTCCAATTGTGGGTTGGAGCCCTTTAAGTGTCTTGAGCAGTATGAGAAGCTCCTGGATGTAACCTATGTGAAAGATGAGAACTATGATCCTAAGGATGATCCTTGGAAATTGTGACCTAGGGTGATTGATCTTAATCTTGATTTAGAACTTTCATGCATTGATCCTATTGATATGGATGAAGATGAAAAGGAGATGTTTTTTTTTAAGCACGAGCTTAATGAATTGACACAAAGAGAGATAAATAAAAAATAGCTAAATGACAGTGAACACGTCATCTTCTTAAAAAATAATATAAGAATAAGAATAATAATTATCTTTTATTTATTACAATTGTTTGTGCAAAGACTTTCAATATAGAGACAATGTTAACAAAAATGCACATACAAAAAAAAAGAGGTCAAGATGATTATCAGTATCTCATAAAACATTTTCAAAATCTCTCAAAGACCAGTAAGGGAATCACTCTAAGTAGAAGAAAGCAGAGGTAGTAAGATGGCCTTAATGGAGGCACCCTAAGCAGAAGTTCAACAAAGCCACCCTAATCCATTAGAGCCACCCCTAGCTGCCTAAACAGGGCAATACTATCAACTACAACAAAACACAAGGCCACAATCAATCAACAACAAATCTATGCAAATCATGCTTGTTGAAGATTTAAAAATTTCAAATAGATTAATGTACGAAAATAATCTCTATAAATTAAGAAATTTATATTGGTAAAGTAGGTTGAAATTTTTTTTAGAAAAGAAAGGAAAAAAAACATAGATAAGAGATTTTTCAGAGAAGCATGCAGAGATAATAGAAGAGGACATAAGAGCTTATAGGCTAACAAAGATACAAATAAAGATCATAAGAAATATAATTTTAAAAAGATAGAGTTTAAAGCCAAATTCAAAAGCAACATTGCAAAGTTAGTATGACTGAATTTTATTTCTTCTAAATGATAAAATTTATTCATTCACTATTGTCTTTGTAATGTAATGAAAAGATGATTGATACGCTTATTTTGTTTGTCATGCTATTCTTAAATATTTTATTCTGTAATGAAAAAATAAAATTAGTTGATATAACCATCCTAGAATACAAATAACACATCAACTTACATAATTAAAGGTTGGATGATTCCTTCAACAGAGGATTTATAGCCGATCGAAATGCTTTCCAGCAACTACCTTTGCCACTCCTTGGTTCTACTATCCCATTTTCTCTTCCTCGTTCAAACCTATCAACACCCATAAAAGATTTTATCTACCGAAAGCCACATTAGTGTTGCGATTCTCATGGATTCAAAACCCATCATTGATTTGAGATTGCTCCAACAACAAGTTGTCCATTATCCTCGTATACACTTTTTAGCTCCAACACTTTTTAACAAACGTATGACTCAAAATTAGGGAAAGATGACTCAAACTAGTGGTAACTAAAGACTAATGAATGTCATTTATCAAACACTTAATAGGTTTCAATTAACAATCATTCATTACTCAAGATTAACCAAGAAAATATGAACAACCAACCAAATTCCAGATTTGGAATGGCATGAACAACCACGGAAAATATTAATAACAAAAATTAGAGACCGAATTTAGAGACCAAAATTTCCCATGGATTTTGTGATCAATTTCCATGTTTATATAGCTTTTCAAGTTTGAACACTTCACAAATCATGTATGGGTTTAGAAATTGGGAACCACAACCCTAACCATATGTTTCTCATGTTTATTATTCAAATACATCATGTTTGAAGCCTTAGAGCTTTGATACCAAATGATGAATGTCTAAGTTGCATTAGAAGTGAAATAGGATCTATGAAACATAATTGGAGACATTAGTGAACACTTTAAACGGTTTAAAAGTTTTAGAAATGGGGAAAAACGAGTCCAGCCCTTTGTTAAAGATTTTGAATGGTTCAAACTCAAGGAAAATCAATTTTAAGGAGTTTCAACCGATTAAAATGAAGATACAAGCCATAGGAAGCATTAGAAGTTGATTTCAATCACTTTAATCAGTGGAAATGGATGAAAATGATTCATACATGGTTTGGCTATGATAAACAAGTAAGAACAAGTAAAGAGAAAACATGAACAAGGTAAGAAGATGAAGAACACACCACTTTCAAAGAGAAAAATAAGTGTACAAGGATAATCACCACTTGAATTAAGAAAAACTCAAGATAAGATTCTAGAAATGAGGATTACCTCTTGAACTTCAAAGTGAATTTTCTCTTGCACTCAATTTATCTTCAAAGTTATGTTACAAAATGAGACTTGCACCTATTTATAGAGTGAAAGGTGCAGTCATGAGCACATGAGATGAAGGTGAATGGTTTAGGACATGTTTTGTGAAGCTCCAAAGCTTTCCAAACAAGACCCTTCCTTTTGGAAGTCATCCTTATGTCTAAATACTCTTCATCTTATTTTTATTCTAGAAAAAGACACTAAACTATTTTTATTTTCAAGCAATTTACAATAACTATTGATATTTCTAATGTATTTTTCAAGTTTCTTGTACATTCCTCTTGTTTTTCTTTCTTTCTTTCTTTCTTTTCTTTAAATTTTTTGTAAGCTCTTTTTTTATATTTCCTTTTCCTTTTCTTCTTGTGGTGACTCCTCTTTGTATTGATTGGAGTTCTTCATGGAATGAGATCAAATCAAATCCCATATATTTGAAGTGTGGAATTTGAGATTTCATTTGTACTCTTAACAACTTCAGAAAATTCATTTATCTATGAAAATCATTTAAAAAAAATTATGTTGATATCTCTCACTAGAGAAGAGACATTCTAGATTGTGTCCTAAATTACGTGATCGTTAATTAAATCATTAGATGATAGAGAGATACACAAAGAAACGTAAATAAAGAATGGCATGGCCAAAACTCTTACAATGATGCCATATTATTATTTTGGATCTCATTAATTTTTGCTAACCTTGTGTTTGAATAATGAATTGCATAATTTCTAAGACTTTAATTACATTAAATTTAAATTGATCTTATTTTAAATTATTTGATTTTTAAATGCTTCGTTTGACTAAGAAAAATTAAAATTATTTAATTTTTATTTTTATTTGAATAAATTATTTCAATTACTACAAAATTTTAAAAAATATTAAAGTAGTAAAAACTTGTCAATAGTTAAAAATATCAATATTGATTATCTTTTCTAATTCATCTAAGATTTTTTTTAGTCATATTGAACACAATTTTAATATTAAGATCAGTTAGACTTATTTTTATAACGTCACTGATTTATGTTATTTTTTTTACTTTTCAATTGATATAGATTGAAAAATTTATTTGGCTAATACTAGCAACAAATAATCAATGTTGGTCGAAATTTTTCTGGGTAAATTTAAAAAAAGTCCTAACAAACTATTGAAAAAAATTAGCATTGATATTATTGATAAAAATAATCGTGGCAAACATTTCGAAAAGAAAAGTAATCTTGAGAGCATAACTAAAAAAATTTAGATCACATGTGTGGAAAACGGTAACCCTGATATTGATTGGGAAACCTCTAATTAATATCAAGTGAAAAAAAATCCTAATACTATAAATAAAAAGTAACTCCTATTAGCATCAATAAAAAACCTTAGTCGACATTAAATGAAAAATAGTCCTATATTATTTAAGAAGATTTTAATTAACATAGAGAAATAATCCTAATCTACATTGTCTAGAAAATAAATCTTATTCATAATGGCTGAAAAAACCTTGACTAATATTAAATGAAAATAACTTCACCTATATCAATTAGAAAAAAAAATGTTTGACGTAAATCAGAAAAATATTATTTATATTTACCAAGAAAACTTGACTAACATTAGGTGGAAAATAAATCTAGCCTAATTTTAATAATAAAATAACTCTGATGAGTTCAATTAAAAAAGAAACATAATCAATTTTAGTCTAAAACAAATTTTCATGGACATTTATAGAAATGTTGATATTATAATAACGAACCTCATTTAAGTTAATAATATCTCAGTTTTAATTAAGTCGATATTGTCATGATCAAAATCTAATTAAAAATATTAGTGAAAAGAAGTGATAGAAGAATATACAAGAATATAAAGAATTTCAAATTTTTATTTTTTTAAGAAAATTTTAAGTAATCCCATTACTGATTGAAAATATTAAATTTCATCTCCTACCCAAATATGATATTTTGTTATAAAATATTTTTAATTATATATAAATGAGTACCCTCTCCACATTTCCTTTCGAAGGACCTTATAAGAATATTTTTGTAACTCCTACCGAAAGTGCACGTGGAAATCATGGTGCAAGTAGAAGGAGCCCATATACATCAAAGGATTTTGGTCCAAAATAATTTTTGCATTAAATATCTAAAACATGGTTTTGGAAAAAAAAGGGATAACTAAGGCCCAAAGTCAAACAGAGGTCCATACCCCGAATGTACACGTACAGTCATTGGGATTCGTAATCGGAGGATGTGAGTTAGAGAGTGATTGTGGGAGTGGCACGCTGGTTGAGCTTGGGAACAATGGGAGAACACACACTGACTTTGAGCACGCTTGTGTTAAGTGTTGCTGTCATCATCTTGGTCTCTCACTCACCACAGTCACTGGCGTTGAAGCACTCCCCGCGATTCCTAGGAAAATTCGCAGCAACAGAAACCCATTCCGCGCCACCGCAATTTCACTACGAAACCAGGTACTTCCAACAGCGCCTCGACCACTTCAGTTTCTCGGAGCTACCCACGTTCCCGCAGCGTTACCTCATCAGCACCGAACACTGGGTGGGCCCGCAGCGCTTGGGCCCAATTTTCCTCTACTGCGGCAACGAAGGAGACATCGAATGGTTCGCGCAGAACACTGGCTTCGTCTGGGAAATCGCCCCTCAATTCGGGGCCATGGTGATTTTCCCCGAAGTAAGCCTCCCGCTTCCTTAACGTAATATATTATGCACCTTCACTTTATTAATTGTTCTGAAACGAAATTTCTCGATTTCACGACTCGTTTCTACGTGTGTGGATGTGGCAGCATCGATATTACGGCGAGTCTATGCCTTTCGGAAGTGCAGAGGAAGCTTATAAGAATGCCACTACCTTGTCGTATCTCACCGCTGAACAAGCGCTCGCCGATTTTTCCGTTCTCATCACTGATCTGAAGCAAAATTTCTCCGCCAAGGATTGCCCCGTCGTGTTGTTTGGAGGATCATATGGTGGAAGTAAGTAACAGTGTTACCGGAGATCTCAGGTTAACTAGTGATATAGCCAAATAATTGAAATGCAAATAAATGGGGGTAACCCTCTGTTATGGAGCTGACTTTCGAGTTTGATGTCTAAATTCAAATTCTAATGTGGTACTAGAGTCCAGTGGTTGCTGTTGGAAGTCACCTAATAGTAAGTTATCATTGAACTACTCACAAGTGTTCTGTCATGCAAATTTCACACTTGAGGTGTTCAATCCTCTTTGAGATTTCACATTAGTAATACCGTGTATACAAGTATGGAGTACTACTACCAGGTACATAAGTAAGTTGTATTCCACACCTCTAATCCTCTATAGGAACTACTAATAACCTTGCAAAATGGACTTGCTTACCAAAAGGGGATTTGTTTTCCACTTTATTTGAATAAGTAAAGTTATGTTTTGTCGAATTGGGAACAACTTTTCTCTTTTGCGTGTCTATGGCGTTTTAAAAAGCCAAACATCTTATTACTGGATAAAGAGATAGGAATTTATCAAACAAACTGACAGCTAGCTTGTAGGATTAAGTTACAATCAATACGAAATATGTATATGATTTGAGCAAACCCAAACAAGTCATTGTGAATTATGAATAGTTAGTTTGATAACCTTTTGAACATTGTTTTTCAGTGTTAGCTGCATGGATGAGACTCAAGTATCCTCATATTGCTGTTGGAGCTCTTGCTTCTTCAGCTCCAATTCTTCAATTTGAAGACATCGTGCCCCCGGAAACTTTCTATGACATTGTTTCGAATAATTTTAAGGTAAGTCAGTGCGTTTTCTCTATTGTTCAGGTATTTGTCAGTGTCATGATTAGTATATTATACTAACGGTTCTACTCTATTGTTTGGGTCCTAGCGTGAAAGTTTCACATGCTTTAACTACATTAAACAATCTTGGGATGAGATAGCATCTACGGGTCAAACATATAACGGTCTTGAGCACCTGACCAAAACCTTCAACTTATGTCAGTAAGGCATTTAGAAATGTCTTTTTCTGCATCGCATGACTGTGAGTGGTGATATCCATGTTTTTGTTATTTTTCTCTTGTACTCATTTAGTTAAACAAAATTGAAGGAAATTGAAGAGTACTGTAGATTTGTATGACTGGTTGGAGTCTGCATACAGTTATTTGGCGATGGTGAACTACCCATATCCTTCTGATTTTTTGACGACTTTGCCTGGACACCCTATCAGGGAGGTTAGTATGGTTTTGAATTCATAGTATATGATGATTGTACCGCTTAACTAGTGATAAGTCTTTTAGTAATACAAGACAACATTGAAAGCTTTCATAAGTTTCAATATCCTTGCATCATCATAACCGTAGAATGAACCTCATCTTTGCCTTAAAACATGAGGGATTCATGATAGGCTTTGCTTCATAGATATAATTAACAAATGGACTATAATTGAAATAAGAACATGAGTAAAGGAAGCAATATGAACTGAAAATGGAATTGTAAATGGTCTGAAATATAAAGAACAACAAGTAAGCTAAGTAATGAAACTAAAAGAAATAAAAAAGATGAAGAAGTAGAAATGGAGAACACGATACTTAAGATGAAACTCAAGATAAGTGCATTGGACAATCAATACTTAAATTCCTAGGATTTTAAGATAAGAGTCAAAAGGAAGATGGTCACTTTCTCATGAGACAAAGGCTCTAAAAGCTCAAATTTTCATTCGATCCATTGTGTATTATTACAAAGAAAGGAGATGGCTATATATAGTTATAGATGGTCCTAAAATTCAAATGAAATTAAAGAAGGAAAATAAAAATTCAAATTTAAATCTACAATTTTCTCCCATGTTGCCGTGATCTAGGAGGTGTGATGCATGCGTGGGTCATGCTTTCCATGCTCCTTGAAAACTCTTCTCTCCTTCTCTTTGGCCGAGAATTTGAGGATACAATTGGGCTTGATTGAGTCTTCACCAATCAATATGATTATATATATGGGCTTTTATAGGTTTGTAAGAGGATTGATGGGGTTCCTGCTGGGACTAGTATTCTGGAGCGCATATATGAAGGAGTGAATGTCTACTACAATTATACTGGAAAAGACAAATGTTTTGAACTGGATGATGATCCTCATGGCATGAGCGGTTGGAATTGGCAGGTTTACAAGAGTTACATGTTTTTCTCGTTTTAATTTCATTAGTTGCTGAATAAGTATTGAGGCCCAGTAGCGCAAATGCCTTGACTAAGGTGTTCTTTAATCTCGGTTTTGTTCCATTTTTCTTATTCATGGTGTAGGCTTGCACTGAAATGGTTATGCCGATGTCTAGCAACCAGGATTCCAGCATGTTTCCACCGTACGAGTATAATTATACTTCTTACGAAGAGGAATGCTTAACTGATTATGGAGTGAAGCCAAGGCCAAAATGGATTACTACAGAATTCGGTGGCCATGTAAGGAAATAATTACTGTTAAATCCCAGTTAGATTTCCATTATTTTGAGATAAAAAAATTTCATCATAATTTGATATTCTGGTTTAGTTCATAATGCTCCCTCCCCCCACGGGGTTATTAAAGTCAATTTTACAAGTTTTAGGATGGATGGAAAGTCAATGATGGTTATTTGTTTTTCTAGTTCTGAAAGAGATTGGTGACTTGATATTAAATGTGATTCTGGACGAATATTTGATTGAAAAAAAGAGGAAAAATATAATGCTATGGAGTATTGTATAAACTGTGATTTCGGGTGACCTAGTAAGTTGTGTGCTAATATAGAATAACTTGTCTATGCTATAACGTGCATTTTCTGTGGCATCGTCATTCTGTAATAATAATGTGATTTAGTTCTAAATAGAAATGTACTTTGACATGTATTAAGGCACATGGTAATGTGTTAACAGTAATATGATTAATGAGGTGACTGTACTTCACATTTTTATGATCTGGCTTGACAACAATGCATTTATGGATCTGCCCGTATTAATTTTCTCGGAAGTTTTATCTACTTGCAAAATGAGTTCATTCTGCCAGAAAATAATGAAAGGCAGCTGACACTTTAGAAATAAATGGCCCTATCCCTTGGTGTTGGTCATGTCATTCGGATAGATCAATTATGAAGCATGCTCAATTAAAAATTAAAGTACAATTCTGATAAAATGCTGTTTTAATCTGATATCTGAGCATCTTGTTTGAAGGATATCCATGCCACCTTGAAGAAATTTGGAAGCAATATAATTTTCTCAAATGGTCTCTTGGATCCATGGAGTGGTGGCAGGTGATATATTACTTGTTCTGTAAATATCTTGGCTATTATGTTTTATATTTTTCCTACAAGTTATCTTTAAGAGTTATTGTCAAATTCCAACACGCAAATTGTTTCTGTTCAGCGTTTTGCAGAATATATCTGAAAGTGTTGTTGCACTTGTCACTGAAGAAGGTAAAACATTTATTATTTTGAATTTATTAGTTTCGTGCTGTATGTATCTTAGTCTATTGTCTTGTCTATTTTCCTATACGTGCCACTGTTATAACTACTGTTGTTTTGGTTTATTGATTAAACAATTACATGAAACTTCCATATAAAACTTTTGAAACTATAGAGTGCTAGTGAGTTCAGAATTCTCAAGCTTGTTGATAACATTAAATTATGGAAAAAAAAAGTGTTTTTAGTTCTTATACACTCTTAGTCAAACATTATCAAGGTCCTTTTACTTTCATGTTGATAGATTTAGGCTCTTCTAATAATGAATTCTCAGAAAATATGAACTAAAGCGAAATGTTTGTTTAGGGTTTGAGACCAAATTCATCAATATAGGAACGACATTTACGTTTGACCAAAAGCATAAGAATTAAAAACATCTTTTTTCCTTAGATAATTTACTGATATTAAAAGTTAATTAATTTTTTTCTTAAACTGTTGCTCAGGTGCGCACCACATAGATTTACGTCCTTCGACTCAAAATGATCCTGGTTGGTTGGTAGAGCTGAGGAAGACTGAGATAAAGCTAATAGAAGGGTGGATCAGTGATTACCAGCAGAAAAATAAAGCTATGTTTGATATGTGACAGAATATTTCTAGTGTTTGCTTCATCGCGTTCTGTATAGCCACGTTTGCTTGGTTTGAGAGAAACCTTCTGTTCTTGTTTGGTTTTGTAATTGTTCAGGACCATTACACGCATGGAGACACAAAACGCATGGGTGTGCGTCCATGCGTGTGAACATCAAGTTTTCTCCGTATATAACTTCCGAGTCCGTGGTGGCTTAAGCAAAGGTGTGCTGTCCTTAATTTAGAAAAAGAGAGTAAAAGCTATAGAAGTTTCAAACAAGCAAAGGAGAGGGGATCAAATCTTACTAGGCTGGGATTATCTGTTTGAAAAACGTCACTATTTACTATGATACCATCGTTGACTTTCAGTTATTTTATTTCTGTAAGTTATCAACAAGATTCAAGTCCTACACCACTTGGTTAACAAATAGTGGCTGCAGTTAATATTTGCATTAATATATTTTATATGTATACACGATAATAATTGAAATGTATAAAAAAATAACTTTTAAAAATAATTTGTTATTCAGTTTAAGATTATTTTTCATTAGTTTTTTTTTCTAAAAATAACTATAAAAGGACATTATTCCTAAATTATATATATATTAGTCTAACTTCTTTTTTAACTCTACCGTTATACATATTATTTTTCATATTTTATTATATAAAAGTTTATTCTTTTATTACATTCAAACGAACTAATTATTTAAAAATAGTTATTTTAGTGATTTACTTAAATAGAAATTGATTATAATACAACAATAGCACATTTATTATTGATAAATTAACATAGTAGATGCCCTAAACAAATATTTAGAGTCTGGTTTTCATCTAGAGACATTATGATTCCACAAAATCTAAGACTTAGGCCTGGGTTGACCAGCTTTCCCATTTCAGTACTAGGTTCAGTCCAGTCAATAGAACTTGTGTCATTGGATAATAACAATGACTCTCGTATTGACAAATGTCTCATTAAAAGAACCAAAATGAACCCTTTAAATGCTTTGTCTTGTTTCTTTTCATTTTTCTAGCAAACTCTTCCACTATGAATAATTTTACCAATGTTGTGAGGTGAGTTTCTTTTTCCTCCTCCCATAATTGATGTTTGAGTTCTTCTTCTTCCTTGGTTTGATAACTAACATCCAAAATGCAACTAATAGAAAGAAATGCAAACAAAGTAAGTTGCTACACAAAAGGAATTTGAGGAAGATTAAAAATCATGCAAAAGGAAGATGATGTTATAACTTCTTCTAGATATGTTTGTTATAAAGAAAAACTTCAAAAGCCAAATAAATGAGAACAAGTAATCAAATATAAAGCTAAGAGCAACAATGATCACCATGTAAGAATTGATCTATCGTTGGGAAGAATGGAAAATATGCAATAAACAAGTTTATAAGAGTACAACTTCTAGAAACAAACACACGTGCTTGCTTAGCATCATAAAATAGTGAAAGTTCTACTTTATGAAATTGATGCAGCTGAAGATCCTAAATTGTATCAAAAGGTGTCATTTAAGGCTATGAGCACACATGAGGAACATAAAGCTAATTAATGACATATTTGCTTGTTTAATGCTACAATTGGATCAGGTATTTTGGTCATGTTGTTTCTTTGGATGATACTACTTATTGTAACAAAGCAAATATATCGCTTGCCTTATTTTTTGGTTTTAACAATTACAGGTATTCAATGATTTTTGTTCAACTTTGTTATGGGAGGAGACAATCCCAAGGGATTCAAGCAACCCCGGAACAAACAAAAACTACCATAAATTGGGTTGGGTTACAATCAAAGAATAAAAAAAAGAAAAACTAATAAAAAAAGTCAAACATCACAACTATATATGTTTTGCATATATGAATAATTTGTTATTAACATCATAAGTCAATTTATCGTTAATTATTTGAAATTATGATTCAAAAGGTTGAGAATAACGTGAACTCTATTTTTTGAAATGTTTTGATCCCACTAAAGCATTTGACAATGAATGTAGTAAATGTAGCTTCACTGCACTGTGGATGATGAAATCATTAATTTTTTTTTACTTTTTTCATCTTATGATGTTGGGTATTTTGTTCTGTTATGTTATCACATAGTTACTTTTTGATAGGATAGGTGATTGAACATTAATGCTTTGTTCCTTTTAGGGAGAGGAAATGAGGGAGGAGAAAATGATGGATTTAAGGAGAAAAAATGTGAAAAGTTGAGTTATTTCTTTTAAGGGAAAAACAGTGGAAAGTGAAGGGAAAGTTTGTGAAAGTTTATGAGTAATGTGATTAATGTGATAGTTTAAAATTAATTTTGTAATTGATAAAATGAGATAATTACTATTTTGCCCTTGGTTAAAAAATTAATTGTGAAATGGATTTTGATAATTTACTTAAAATTATTTTCCTTTACACATTCCAGATATCGAACTAAAAAATAATTTTGAATAATCTACCATCGTCAATACATGCAAAGATATTGAAAATGTAATTTATAAAAATTAAGTTAAAAGTGTCATGAAAATTAAACATACAAACATTACAATAATAAAATAAAAAAAGTAGAGGAAATGAAAGTTCCACAACGTCATTCATTCAAAAGAGTCCTAGAAGTCACGAAATCTTTGTTTCAGATCATCATATTTCTGATGTAGTGTCTGAAAACCTCTATCCATGTTTGTGTTCATATTATTTAATCCTTGTTGCAACCCCTCAAAACGATTATGTATATTGATGTTCATATATTTAAATCCTTCTTGCAATCCCTGAATACCATGCCAAATTTGATCAAAAGTGTGGGTCCATTATAAAAACTTCCATAATTGCTCTCTGCCAATTCTATTCACCATATTCACCTTCTCTAATTTACGCAAGCTCAATTGATAATCAACATGCCAACTGCTTCAAATTTCATACACCAAGGTTGATTGCGATTTATGATTGCAAGCACTTGATCAATGATAGAAAAAGGCACTGTCAAACAAATTTAGAAATGAAATGAATCTCAATTTCATCATGGGTTTGCATTTCTCCATTACATCAAGCATAACAACACATTGTGTATACAATTTTGTTGAAGTTCATTGTCGGCACTCATCCAAATATGCACTGAAAAGCTAGAATCTCAAGGGCACCTAAGCTGTTTGATGATAACTTATTTCAATTGTTCAACAAAAATTGCACCAACACTTCATCAGTGAACAAGATTTGGATTCTCGAACATGCACAACACCACTGAGTGTATAAACTCACTGCAGCGAAACTGTAAATCGTGAATCACACCGACAATGACCTTTTAGATAAGCCTCCGTATTGACTCACTGAATCAACAATCTCATTCTGAAGCTTCTCCAATCGAGTCTTGTCTCTACACCATCACTACATAATTCCAAAATTATGACATAACCGACTATAGGTAAAGCATAATCGATTATGCTTCACAAAGAGGCACATAATCAATTATGTTGCTAGTCATAATTGATTATGTGTCTCTTTGTGAAGCATGATCGATTTTTCTTGAGCAATTCACAACAAGCCTTTCCTTGTATATTCTGAAGCATAACTGATGGGTGTTATTTATCATTTTTCTTATTATGAGGTATATTTGGTTGAAACTGAAGGTTGTGACCTAGAGAAACTTATTTCTTAATATCTGAAGGGTAAAATGAGTAGTATATATGACGATCGTGTTTGACTATCAATATCCCTAGGGATTAAAGATCGTCATGTTCCATACTCTCTCTCATTTAGTTTTGTATTATAGATAAAATTTAGAAATCTTGATGGGTTCCTTTAAACATGTCTGTTTTCCTTTTTAAAATATGTAATTCTTTTATTGATGTGTACGTACAACTGCTTTGGAGATATTTTTACTAAATTGGTCTTTTTACGTGGTTCTAATTAGTGCAAATTTAGTTCTAGGATTATGTCTTTTCTCATTGCGAGTTTAGTTTATGTAATGGTGATAGCATTTCAGTAATTGTGTTGTCTGAATGCTGAAATTGGTGTAGGTTGCACAAGTGTTTTGGATCTTTACCTCACAGGAAGAAGAAAGTATTGACAAATCGAAACGTGTAATTCAGGTATTTAAATTCAACATTTTCATGGAATTATTTGAGTTTTGTGAATTAATGCTACTTTTTTGGGTTATATATCGGTATTTTTGTGTAATGCTTTCAATATATAGAATGGAATCTGAAACCAATGAACAACTTTACCCCATTATTGAAGATATTGATGATTCTAGACCAACAAAGAAGCCTAAAACAACCACGTCTAAAGTTTGAAATGATTTTACTAAGCTTGGGGTAAAAGATGGTAAAGAAAAAGCCAAATGCAACCATTGTGGTAACATATATGTTTGTGGTGGTGCAAAAATAGGAACTTCATCCATGTTACGTCATTTGCAAAAGCGTGACATCTTAAAGCAAAAACAAAATTATGCACAAATTGGAAATATGATAATTGATCAAGCTGACAAGTTGAGGTCTAGAGAAATATATCAAAAAACATTTTGAAGATTTGCTTTCAAGGGCTATTATTGAACATGGGTTATCATTTAGTTTGTTGACAATAAGTGGATTAGGGAGTTACTTTTGTATTTACATCCTAGGTTAAGAATTCCTAGCCGGAATACAACTGTTTTTAATCTTTGAAGGATTCATGATGAAGAAAAAGTAAAGGTGAAAAATGCAATGCATAAAGCTAGTAGTAGGATTTGCTTAACATCTGATTGTTGGATATGCATAACTCAGGAAGGATACATTTGTGTAACTGCTCATTTTGTTGATTCCAATTGGAAACTGAATATTAAGATTCTTGCCTTCTTTAAATTAGATCCTCCACAAAGTGGTCATGAAATGACAAAAAGAATCTTTGAAATCTTGCTTGATTGGAGGATAGATAGGAAAGTGTTTTCCATAACTTTGGACAATGCAAGTGTCAATGACAAAATGGTAAATTTCATGAAAACACAATTTAATTTGCAAAATAGTTTGATTTGTAATGACTCATATTTTCATGTGAGATGTAGTGCACATATATTGAACCTCATTATTCAAGAGGGTTTCGGGGTGGCTAGTGGTGCTTTGAAAAAAATTAGAGAGAGAGTATAAAATATGTAAGAGGATCAGAAGCTAGAAAGATTGTTTTTAAAGAATGTGTGCTTCAAGTGAGGGGTATTGATAATAAGGTGGGTTTGAGAATGGATGTGCCCACTAGATGGAATTTCACTTATATTATTATGCTTGATGGTGCAATTAAATACAAATGTGCATTTGGTTGTTTGGTTATTCCAGATAGAAATTATGTTCATTGTCCAACAGATGATGAATGGAATAGGGCTGCAAGAATGTGTGAGTGAGTTCTTGAAGCATTTTTTTGTCATGAAAAATTTGATATCAGGATCCACTTATCCAATATTTAATCGGTACTTTATGCAAGTTTGGAAAATTGAAAAATTGTTGCATGAATTTGTTATGTGTAAAGATCTAGTGCTTAAAGAGATGACTTCAAAAATGATAAGTTTTCAAAGTATTGGCATGATTATTGTGAGATTCTTGCAATTGGTGCTATTCTTGAGCCAAGAATGAAGTTTGGAACTATTCAATTTGTTTACAGAAAAATTGAACCTTCTACTTTTGATGAGAAAATTAGTTCTTTAAGAAAGAAAATTTATGAATTGTTTGGAGAGTATGAGAAAGTAAAATCAAGTGAGTCAAATGCTTCAACTTCTAATGTGTTTCTTCTTTCACCACAACCAATTTCATATACAAATGATGGTGAGCAAGTATTTGATACCTTTGATGTAAGTTAATAATGTTTTAAAATACTTTATTTAATTTCATTTTTATTTAGTAATTATCATTGAATATTGAAGTTCTTATTTTGTAATTTCCTTGGGAATATATTGATTATTTGAGCCAAAATGCTACTGTTAGTGGAAAATATGAATTGGATATGTATTTGGAGGAAGGAAATCTTGATCCAAAGTTTCATGAAGTTACATGTGTTAGTTTATTGGAGAGATCGTCATGATCATTATCCAAACCTCTCTCAAGTATTCCAATCACTACAGTTGCTAATGAATCCGCTTTTAGCCCTGGGTCTCGGGTGCTAATTAAGTATCGATCTACCATTCTTCCTGAAAATGTAAAGTTACTCATTCTAACTCAAAATTGGTTGCATGGTTTTGAAGAACTAGGTAACTTTTATAATGAGAAATTTATTATTTATTTTTACACTAACTCATCCTAACATTTTTTTTCTATTTGTAGATGGAGACAAAGTGGATATGCAAAGAGAAGAAATTATTATTGACATTTCCGTGCAAGACTCTAACTAATTTATTTTGCTAGACTTTTGACGAGACATTGAAATTGTTATCGTAAACAGTATTGGACTTTAAATTACTTTGTTAATATTTGCATATTTTGACTTTTATTGATTTTTTTGTAGGTTGGTGGGCTGACTTGTATGTCCCACCAAACCCATGGTAGGCTGGGTCGGGCCATATAAATTTTGAAGAAATCAAAAGTGGGTTGGGTTGGGTTGACTCATTTTTTAAGTGGGTCAAGGTGGGTTGGTCTACATGGACCGATTGACTCGTTTTGATAACTCTAGGTTCATACTTGTACTCTTTTAAAGCTTTAGTCCTCCATTCCTATCTCTCTGTGCTTTGTTTTGTACAATAAATCTTTCTATCTTACTATATTTGTGTAACTTTCTTTAAAAGTGTTGAACTAAAATGTTATTGTTATAAGATTTTATATTTTTATTTTATTGTAAAAATTGAAACCATTTTTGATTTGGAAATTTCAATCACATATAATACATGAATCTTTCTATTGTAAATTGTTGATAAGAAATTGTGAAAGTTTTTTTAAAAATAAAGTTGACTACTTCAATTTTTTTTAAAATATTGGTTTAATAGGCATTTTGGTCCCAATATTTTGTGAGAATTTGCAATATTTTCCCACATTTTTTTTTCAATTGAGTCCCAAATTTTATTAAACTCTATCAATATGATCATTTCTATTAGGTTAATGTTAACGACGTTAACTGTATGAGATGTGACACATTTAAGTTAACTTGTGGTACGTGAATAATGACAAAAGGACACGAATATGAATACGACACTACAATCTGTGATTTTTTTACAAAAAGGATCACATTGACAGATTTTAATAAAATTTGGGACTCAATTGAGAAAAAAAAAATAAACATGAAAAAACATTGCAAATTCTTACAAAATATTGGGATCAAATTATCTATTAAACCTAAAATATTTAAAAATATTTGAACATAATTACTTTAGTGTGTAGGTAGAAGTAAATATTTTATTTTAATATTTAAGAGTAAATTTTTTAAACTATTTAAAAATCATAGAAACTAAATAAATTTAGTGTCGGAGTAAATATTTTAAATGGTTTAAAATTATTAGGAGACAAATTATTTTAATCTATAAGAGTAAATATTTTAAATTATTTAAAATTTTTCAGGAACAAATTTGTTCATACTACTAAATTGTAGGAACTAAACTAAGTTAGATGAAATGATAATTATTTTATTTTTTAGTGAACTCATTTAACTTAGTTATGTTTAAATATATATAATTTTAATTGATGTTTTGTATTTATTTTATTTATATTTAATTTTGTATTCATGAATATGATAAACGAATTTTAGAATTAGTATAAATAATTAAATATTAATTATTTGTGTTAAATACTAAATTATCTATTTAGATAGTTTATGATTTCTTTTATAATTAGTTAACTTGTAAAAATTAAGTTTAATCTTTTGATTAAAAACTTTCGTGTGTTGTTTTCTATGTGTACACTTGGTTATGGTGCATTATTGCTTACCACTTTTATATATATGTTGAATATTGGTGCAAAATGCTGTAAAAAAGTTGTCAAATTTAAGAGAATTAAATCTTAATGAATTATGAAAAATATTTTCTTAAATAGGTAAAATCATACTTTTAATTAAAAAAATGAAAACTGTGTTACATGATATTAATGATGATGAAACTTTGATTATAGATTTACGTAGGAGAAACAAAGTTAAATATTATTAAGAGTTGATGAATTATTGTAATTTTCTATATAACATAAAAAAATATTAGAAATCTCAATTGTGTTGCAAACATAAAATGTTAATGTAAAAGTGAATGTATGTTGAAAGGAAATGATAATAATGTTATTAGTTAAGAACAATTTGAAAAAGCATATGTAAATGATTACCTAAATGATTACTTGAAATATGATTTAAAATTGTCATTGTATTTAAGATGCATTAAATATATAAAATTACATGCGATTTTAAGATTATTAAGTTGAAAGCAAGAAATTGTTTGACTGATAAAAGTTGTGTAAAATTATTAGACTTATTGAATGAAATTTTTTAACGTACCTAATTGTAATTACGGGAAAAGAAAAGATAATGTGTGAGCATGGAGTAGAAATATATTTTTTATACTATCAACTTCAGTGTAGATAGTAGATTTAATAAATAATATTACTTAACTAAAATAAATAATACAGAAAATACTATTTCATAGTAATAAAAAATAATTAAGAATTTAATTTTTTATTCTACAATATCTATTGTACAGAGTAATTAGGAAGCGACTTTTTTACATCTAAATATCTAGTTTTCGTTATCCCAATGAGATTCAGAATGACCCTGTTATAATATCCATCTAATAATTAAATTTGTTTATTACCTCTTAACTATAATAGTGCTCATTGTTATTCATATTAAAATTTACATAAAATCATACTAAAATGGAAAGTAAATATTTTATTCTCTCAAAATATAACATACTAAAATATACGACATAGGTGAAGTGAATGCTAAAATTAACTTGGGCGCGTACTGAAAATAACAGTCATTCAGAAATAATACTTGTTTTAATCAAATTACTCATATTTATATTACTTATTCTTATTTATTTTAAATATATAATTAAATTTATAAATTTCTATATGTAACACTCGTGTGTGTGTAGTTTGTTTATTAATTAAATCTATTCGGAATAAAATATCTTATTTGAATGGATGAGTCAAAAGAGAACCTTCGGTAAAAAAAATAAAGCCAAATACTAATGATTGATTGAGACGTTGTGGATGTACAAAAGTATAAAAAATACAATATTTTTGAGATGTACCAATTAGAAATTTATTCCCACCAAAAATAAAATACCACTTCCTACCTTCCTTTTTCATCACCAGTGGCGATTCTGCATTTTAATTCAGATGTTTTCAAAAAATCCAAATTACAAATAGAAAAGTCAAAACGAGGTCGTTTGGCTTCCGTCACGTCGCAAGCATAACGTCCACACTCACTCGAGAGAAAAAAAAAGTAGCGAACGAGCTTTTATAGTGTGTGTGAGTAGTAAAGTGCGTTTTCTTCCATGTTCAATCTGTCAAAGTCCCACAGCGCACAAATTAAATTCCCAAAGCCAAAGAAAAGTAAAGAATAAGAAGCTGTGAACAGAGAAGACACCACGATTTTTTAAGCGGAACGCAGACTGAGAAAGAGTTTTTTATTTTTGAAGAATCGCGTTTGGAGTCGGAGATGGAGTTATCAACTCCCAATTCCTCCAAGCCCTTATCCATTACGCCCGGTTCTAGGGTTTTGAAAAGCCCCCTCACTGATGATCAGATCTGGAAGCGCCTTCGCAACGCCGGCTTCGACGAGGAAACGATTAAGCACAAGGACAAGGCTGCGCTCATAGCTTACATCGCTAAGCTCGAAGCTGAGGTTCGTAATTTTCTCCCTCTTTGTAACTTTTTTCTGTTTGAATTGCAATTTCTTTGAATTGTATTGGGGGAACCGTTAATCGGACCGTGCAATGCGATTGGGTGAGTGAGGTAGTTTGTTAGGTTGGGGGATTTTAGTTTTGAGTGGGTTTTTTTATCTTGTGTGCGGTTGGGTTATTTATTTAATACTCATTAATAGTCTTTTGAGATGGCGAATCATTTATTTGGGTTCTTCTTTAAGATATACTTCAACGATGAATTTCATTGTCGACGTCGCTTCATATGGTATTTTGTTTATTCCAGTGCGAAATCTTCTTTATGTGTTTCCACTTCTTTCGTGGAGTCCAACTTGCGTGATAATTATCGTGGATAGATCATCTGTTCATGTTCCTTGAACATGACAGTTAGTGACTAGCAGCACCCGGTGATCTTATGGTTGGATATAAATCAGAAGTCCTTGTTCAGAATTCTGTGCTATTGGTGGGAAACTGTGGATTCAGGGCTATTTGTACTTTGGTAGAAAGCTTTGAATTGTATAAGTGTGTACCAAATTTTATAGGTTGATAGTGTAAAGTGGATTGAATTCAATTTTAAATTACCATTGAGTTATTGCAGTGGAAGTGGAGTATGTACATCCTACACTCTATTCTGAGAGGGCTTTGCCTAAACGCCTATTAAACTCTTAAGAGTCCAAGCGGTTAGTTTTACAGCTATGCACGTGAAGATATTTCGTCAAAGACAACAAAAAGTTAAACTCTTTATTCGATTTGTTTCCCAATAGTTTATAAAGTTTCCTTGTCGTCTGGGCTGTTAATCTGGTCGAAAATCATTTGGTCACCACCAATTAATATTACTCTGAAATTTCCATTGTTTTTGTTTGTCCTAGTGTATATATCTCAAATCACAAAGTTTTCTTTCTTTTATTGATTATTGCATTCTACTCTTTTGCATTGTATTCCTTGTCATTTAAATAGTTTTCCATTAGTTTTCTGCTTGGTTGATTAGCATAGATCACTTGCAAAGCCAGATGAGCAAATCGAGTTGATGCTTAATTTTCTTGTACTGTGAACTGGTTTGCTATCACCCAAAGTAACACTTTCCCCCATTAATTGAATTGCATTTCCAAGTGAAGGCTCTATAATGGTTAGCGATGTCTTTCATTTTTATAAAAGACAGTATTTCATTTTCTGCTATTAGTTCTAACAAAATTCATGAGTCCTTTCTAACTTTCATTTTGACATGTATATGTTGTGCAGATATATGATCATCAGCACCACATGGGCCTTCTCATATTGGAGAAAAAGGATTTGGCTTCAAAATATGAACAAGTAAAAGCCTTGGCTGAATCATCCGACTTAATGCATAAGCATGATTCTGCAATGAATAAATCTGCATTAACTGAATCAAGGAAACGTGAAGAAAGTTTAAAGAAGACTGTAAGCGTCAAAGATGCATGCATTGCTAGTGTAAGTTTATGGAATAGTTCTCCCCCTCACAAAATGATACATGCTTGCCTTTTCACATATTTATTTTGCTCACACTTCTAGGGGGAATATATATTGTCTTTTGTAGCTTGAGAAGGCGTTGCATGAGCTGCGTACAGAAAGTGCTGAAACAAAGGTTGCAGCTGAGAGTAAATTTTCTGAAGCACGTCAATTGATAGATAAAGCGCAAAAAGAAATTACAGAAGCTGAAGCAAAGGTGCGTGCTGCTGAATCTTTGCAGACAGAGGCTAACCGATATCACAATGTTGCCGAGAGGAAGCTTCGTGATGTTGAAGCCCGTGAAGATAATCTCAGGCGGCAGATCATGTCTTTCAAGGCTGAGTATGTTACTTACTATCTTCCTAACTCATATTTATGACTTTGACCATATTAAGTTGTACCTCAACAGGTGGAAAATCTTATCTTTCAAGTCAGAGTGTGTTAGTCTTGTACTTACAGTAGTTGTGTGAAGTTAGCCTGTTACTTACTATCTCCCTAGTTTATGTTTGTGACTTGGAGCATATAAGCGAATTAAGATGTGCCTTGACATTGTGCTATGTAGAGGTATTATCTTGGCCAATCCTGAGCTTTTTTTTTTTTTTTGCACAGATCTTAGTTGCAGGTGAGGGAGAGAGAAATTGGTGAATCAAATTATGGTTTTTTTGCTTCTGGTTCCATAGTTGAATTATTCTTCTACTCAATATAACCACTCAAATTTTAATTCAAATAATTGACAGGATTATGCATGACGCAACTAATTAACTGTTATGATACCTCCTTTTAACAATTAGCAACATGATAACTGAACATGTGATTAAGTTTTGTGGTTATAAGCTCTGCACGCTGTGTGATTATAATCTCTCTGATCATTTGAAAATTGATAGCTTCAGATTTTTTTGGAAATTATGTTGATCTCTCTCCCTCCCCCTTTTCTATCTCCAGTTGTGATGAAAAAGATGCGGAGATGATTCTAGAGAGGCAATCCCTTTCTGAAAGGCAAAAGGGTTTGCAACAAGAACAGGAAAGATTACTTCAATCACAATCCTTGCTCAACCAGAGAGAGGAACACTTTTTGAGTAGATCTCAGGAACTGAATCGTCTTCAAAAAGAGTTGGAGGACACAAAAGCAAAAGTTGAAAAGGAACATGAAGCCCTACATGATGAGAAAATCACTCTAAAATTGAAAGAAGCCACCTTAATGCAACAAGAAGAGGTTCTTTCATATTTGAAATTTCTCAGTTGATGATATTGGTATAGAAGATTTTATCTGTATTGTTCATCTGTGGATTTATATTTTGTGAAAACAGGAACTTACTAAATGGAAAACTGAGCTGAGTAAGAAAGAACAAGAGTTACTTGAATTTCAAGCGAAACTTTCTAATAGAGAATCTGTACATTCTCTCACCATTATTTACTTTCCATTTAATTTGTGATCTTTTTCTCTATATCATTTTTCTTTTATTTTTGTTGGAAAATATAGGATGAAACTCAGAAAGTTATTGCTGGTCAGGAAGCCGCACTAAGAACTAAAAAATATAACTTGGAAGCTGAGCTAGAAATGCAGCGCAAGTGGGTTGAAAATGATATTGAGACAAAGAGACGGGCTTGGGAGTTGAAGGAGGTTGATCTTAAACATTGTAAGGATGAAATCCTGGAAAGGCAGCATGAGTTGGAAGTTCTGTCAAGGTCACTGAGTGAGAAGGAGAAGGATCTGAAGGATCTGTCAAGTGCTCTCGAAGAAAAAGATAAGAGGTTGAGTGCTGCCGAGGAGGAGTTTGAGTTAAACAAAGTGCTTTTGCAAAAGGAGAAAGATAACATTGAACAAGCAAAGCAAGATCTGGAGAAGTCGTTGGCATCACTGGAAAATAAAATAAGACAAGTTGAAAGTGACAAGGAGAGACTGGAGGCTGTGAAAAGTGAAACCGGCGAGTTGTCAATTTTGGAAGTGAAACTAAAGGAAGAGATTGACCTGGTAAGATCTCAGAAGTTGGAGCTTTTGGCAGAGGCAGATAAGCTCAAAGCTGAGAAGGCAAAGTTTGAAGCTGAGTGGGAGCTTCTTGATGAAAAAAAAGAAGAGTTGCAGAAAGAAGCAGAATTCATAGCAAAGGAAAGGGAAGCGGTTTCTACTTTTATGAAGAATGAGCGTGACCAACTAAGAGAAGAGAAAGAAAATTTGCGTAATCAGTATACCCAAGACTTGGGGTTTCTTGCCAGTGAACGAGAAAACTTCATGAACAAGATGGCACATGAACATGCTGAGTTATTTGGCAAGATGCAGCAAGAGCGAGCAGATTTCTTGCGGGACATTGAGATGCAAAAGCAGGAGCTGAATAGCCTCATTGAGGAGAGACGTGAAGAAGTTGAAAGTTATTTGAAGGAAAGAGAAAAGGCTTTCGAGGAAGAAAAGAATACTGAACTTCAATATATTAATGCTTGTAAGGAGAAAGCGGCAAAAGAGTTGGAACAGGTTTCCCTGGAAATGAAAAGGCTTCAAACTGAGCGGGCTGAAATAAATTTAGATCGTGAAAGGAGAAATAGGGAATGGGCTGAACTTACTAACTGTATTGAGGAACTTGAGGTTCAAAGGGATAAGCTCCAAAAACAGAGAGAACTGTTGCATGCTGATAGAGTTGAAATTTTTGCTCAAACTGAAGAATTGAAAAAATTAGAAGATTTGAAAACTGTCTTTGATGATAATGCTATTACTGAAATGCTTAAATCTGATATGGAGTCTAACCAAAACAAAATATCTGCAAGGAAGAACTTGAAGCGTCAGACTCAAACACAAGGTGGTGATAAAATCAACAATGGGTTTGATACTCCATTTGTGAAGTCATCTGCTGGTTCTCCTCCTAGTCCTGTTCGATTCTCATGGATAAAACGATGCTCAGATCTTATTTTCAGAAATTCTCCTCTTAGTTCTGATACAGATACTGGGAGCAACAGACAGAAGCACTTGGAAAATGACAAACCACTTGGTATTGGCAAGGGACAGCAAATGGGATTTGCTTTTGAAGAACCAAAAGTAATAGTTGAAGTACCCTCTCGAGATGATGCTAGAAGACGTGAGATTGAATCTGAGGCGAAAGATGTGAATGGAAAAAGTGCTCTCTTGTTTCCAGATGGACATCTTGTAGGTAGACGGAAAAGAGGGAGGGGAAATATGACTAGTAAAGTTGGTGATCCACTAGTAGATTTGGGGCAAAATAAGAAATCCAGAGCGGAAGAACAAACAACTGAAAATCCTATAGACCGGGGCACTATACACAGGTATAACTTCTGTCCACTGAATCAATTTATTTCTGAACATGTAGTTTATCTATATTCAAGAGTAATCTAGATGCAGTGTATATTCAGGAACTTGTTTATTGATTTTATTTTCAGTGTGGTTTCAACCCAATCAGATGTCTTGAAGGTCCAGCAGGTTTTAACATCATCAAATCAAACACAGGGTAACACTGAAGAAACTCTTGTAGTAATGGTTGATAAAGTTATTCATGTGTCAGAAGTGACTTCTGAGCAAGTTGATGCTCTCCCTATCCCCAGTCGAGAACCAAGTGATAACATGCAAAATCCTGCATTGGGAGCAGATCAATATGGAGAAACAATTGATCAAATAAATTCTAAAACTAGACAGGAAGAGATTTTACCTCGTCTCTAGTGTATTGGGAAGCACCGAACAAATATCCTAAGGAAACAATGGGCAGGTTTCTGAGAACTGCTAGTGTTAGGTAGTTGCTTACGATCAGTATTTTTTTCGTCTTTACTATGGTTTCATATCTAGGCCAAGTCTTTTCAATGTATACTGCTTTCTTTTGTTTCCGTTTCTGCATAAGTTCCGCTTGTATGTTCATGCAGGTGTTGTTTGACTATGGATAGGGATTGCAGGTGATGGCTGAGTACTGGTAATTGGTGTGGTTAAGATAAGTATATATTAGGAGTGTATGAGGTGCGTCAATTAACCAAATTAAACATTGTTTAGCTGTACATTCCTCTCAACTATATGTCCTGTTCATTTTCGTTACAGACTATGCTACATCGTGAAATAATGCTATGTTCATAGAATTCATCCTCTTGCAATGCAGGATGTCATAGGGAATGAATTCTTCATTTGTTAGTGACTTGGAGATGGGAATGTTTGTAGAGCTAACTAGGAGATGTCTGCTGTGTGTAGACATTTAATGGATGCAGTTGCAAATTGCAATTAGGGTGAGGTAAACCTTTGATACTATAGAGTTCGTAAAATAATTTTATGTACTCCAAAAAGAGTAAAAGAGAGATATAAAAAAGGAGAAAAGAGAAGTTGGTAGCAGCCAAGGGTACGTTGCTGCCCGAAAGTGTTGGTTGGTTCTGAGTCAGTGAGTTATTCTGGCATTGCTTGTTTGTTTGTCGTGTTTAAACCCTCCATATTCAGTTATTTTTACGAAACGCTGAATGTCATCGTGTAGCTATAAATAGTGATTTTGCTTGCGTCTAATGTATCTAATGTATCTGAAGCTTGTGTTTGGCCGGTTCTATATTTTGCGTTATTACTATGTCGCATGAATGCTTAATATCCATACTGTTCAAGAGTTTGTACTTATGTAATACAATACCCCACCAAACAATTCTTTTGAATAAACTGGTTTTTGGGTACGAAACCATGTTTAACACTGATGGATGGTCCGAATATCCGAATCTCAGTTGACTAACTAATATTGAATTAATTAAGAATGTTAATTATATTTCAAGGTGCGTTACCTGTGCGTTCTCCTAAAAGTTAAATTTCTGGGGTGATAGGTGATAATAAAAAACTATACTTTTTTTGGATGAACATGTTTATCAACGATTTTTTCACGATATTAATTTGCAGAAATTTCTTTCATTTTGGGACATTTTTTCTTGGTAGTCCAGTCCAGGGAAAACAAACATTTTGGGACATTTTTATCATTGATCAAACGTCACCTAAATTGAGCTCTGCACTGAGGTGTGTTTCATTGCCTGCTGACATTAGTTTTTTTTTTTTTTCTTACCTTGGTTGTCTTCAGGTACATTTCTACTAGGAGAGTAGGGGTGGCAAAATGGGCCAGTCCGGTTCGTTTAGGTCTGTCCTGCCATGAGTCCGTAAAAAACGGGTTGGGTCAGCCCGGTCCGCTACAGTGATGCGGATCAAAATTTTTAACCCGTCCTGTTATAAGACGGACTGGCAGGCTGGCGGGCTGGTCCCTTTATTTATTTTGTTTTGCATTTTTTTTTAAAATTTTTTTTTTTGTTTTTTTTTTTATTTTGGATCTTTGGTTTTAAATTAGACTTTTTTTTTCTTTGTAGCTATTTTGTTTGTGTCTAATTTAAATGAATTTTTGTAATTACAACAACATATTAAAGATGCATATAGTGACATGACATTTTAAAAGTATAATATTTTTTTTTTTTACAGACCGGTGGGTTGGCTCGTCCCGTCTGTGACCCGACGGGTTGGCGGGCTAGACGGGTCGGGTTGATATAGGTTGGCAAATTCAAAATGCTAACCCATTTCGTTTATATGCTATCGGGTTGGTGGATCGGTACCCAACCTATTTTGCCACTCCTAGAAAAGAGCATATTCTCTTTAAGTTCATAGAAACCTTACCACTTAAACTGCTATAGAAAACATTAAAAACGTAAATAAAGTAAAATAAATAATAAAAACGTAAATCAAGTAATATAAATAATAAAAACGTAAATAATGAGCAAGCATCATTCCCTATTAAAAACAACCACTACATATAAATATGTATAGAAGGATTATTCATCAATGATTAAAATGAAAAATTCTTACAATTGGCAATCCTAATCTATCTGTATGTAAATACGAAAACTATACACGTGGCTTGTAATAAGAGATACATTAGATTCTATCATAATGACAAAATATCTTTCTGTTATGTAATTAAGAAATAGATAAGGAATTAGAGACATTCTGATCTGTGATTTCTTACAAATTTGACGTCTTTTTGAACTACATAATCTTTTCAGAAGGTTACTTATTCCTTGGTTTTCCCTTTGTTTAGGCTTCTCTGTACATGTTTTTGTCTGTTAACTATTACTTCTTTTGGAAATATTTTTAGGTAAAAAGAGATATAAATAAAATAGATATACTCCGCAAGTGCTAGCTAGGGTCTAGTTCGGTTTAAAATTAATAATAATATTATTACAAAAGAGCAAATGGTAATTAAGTATAAACTTATATAAGTTTTAAGGGAGTAATATATTTGGAGTTTTTTCTATGGAAGAACTACTAGTTTTTTATTCTTCATATTAAAAAATTATTTATTTTTGTCTACGGTCCTTGATGCATATTTTTTCTATTAGTTTGGTGACGTGATTATTAAATTACATAATTATTATTCACACAATTTTTTTTTTAATTTTAAAAAAATATTATGTCGTTTTTCATAATGTTGATTACCTTGTTTTTATGTAAAAGGAAAATTAGGGTTCCGTACATATAAGTTCTTGTTCTTGTGCTTGAGTGACAATCATAATTGTTTATTTTTCGTTAAACATTACAAATTCTTATTTTCTTATTGTCCTTGTCTTTTGCAATTAATTTGTTACTGTTGACAATATTTTTTTTGGTAGAAATGTTTACTCGAAGAAAAAAAAATACTAAAGATGTGTTGTATGTATTAGTGAACTATATTTTTTTTTGGATTTGTTTGTGGTTTTTGGCTCATAAGATATTCATTCTTTCACTTTATAATAGAGTAACAAGTGCAATTTCTTTGTTTAGGACGAGGATTTGTAGAAATTGATGTGGTAAGGAAGTGTGAGACAATTTGATTTGAATTAATAAACTTCTCAAGTAGAAGACCTTATGGGTAGGGTTAAGGGAAAGAAATATATATGGTATCATTTCAGGCACAAATTTTTATATTCTAAGAACAAGTAAAAAATTGTTGATTTATTTATGAATTATTAAATACAGATACATATTCATAAGTATATTTAGCATTACATACAAAAATTTACCTAAATTATTTACTTAAGAATTAATCCCATATGTAATGTTGTTGACACCATGGAGCCGGGGAGCAGTTTTAAAGGATTTTTTTTTATTAGTAAGAAATGATAATTTCATTTGTATGTAAGTGATTATTTACATACCAATCTTAGGTATAATATTTTATCTTATTAGATAACGTTCTTCATTTTTAACTCACAATTTTGTAACACATTCATATATATCAGTGTGAGCATTCATTATCTTCCATTCATCTATAGCCATCAATTTGTTTGATCCCCACTTGAGTTCTTGTTCCTTTATTGTTTTCTCTTTGTTCCTCCCCCGAATCCCTCACACTACATTAAAAAACAGTAAGTCCTAAATTCTTACCTCGCACAAGGAGAAAATGTGATTTGAGAGCAGGTAAAAACTCTCATAGGAACCCTAATGGACTCCAAATCCCCAAATTGCACCAGGAGAAAAATCCTAAATTCACTCAATTCTACATTTTGTCTTTGTCTTTATTTTCATAATTGTTCATGTATTATGCGTTTTTTTCTTTATCTTTGTTAGAAGAAAGCCCTAAACCATTCAATTCGATTTTTATATTTGTAATTAGATCAATGACGATGGGTGATGATACAATGTGGTTGGTGTTAGGGTCATTCAAGGAGGAGAGAGGGTAAGCCTAACTCTGCGACAAAGTGAAGCCACCGAGCATGGACGCCAACAAGTTTACAAACCTATTGCTCAAGTAAGATAAAGTGAATGTGGAATTAAATCACCTTGATTTGTTGTGGTTTTTTAATTTTAAGTTGTTATTTTTATGTGTTTGTGTAGTCTGGAAATTATCAAAACTGCGAGATAAAATTATGGCATTACACAGTTCATTAGGGAGGATGTAGAGGTCCAACTGAAAGAAAAAGTCAGAAGGAAAGAAAAAATTAATTATAAAGCCAATTGAAGTTTGTAGGTTAATAGTCATTGAATTTGTATGATATGTATTTTATTTGTTGGTCTCTTGTTTTGGCTATTGATGTTTGAGATCCAAGGGTTGTCAAGGTTTTGGTAGTTAATTAGTGCATATTTGTATGTATAGCACAACGTGCTACTTGAATTATTGCCTGGTTAACTATTCTTGCCTTCTGTTAACATCATTCTTTGTGTTCTTAGGAAAAATGTGAAAATATGATGGATTATATAAAAAGGTTGAAGGTCTGCAATAGGTGGTTTCAAGACCTTGAGATTAGCTACTCACTAGAGTAAGAAAAATTGAAGAGTTATTGGAATCAGTCCATAAAAAATGCGTGTAGATAGGTTGAGATTGTTTTTCCTTTTCGTATTTGAAAAATCCTTATCATGTTTATGGACTTATATAATTATATTAATTTAATTTCAGAGTTGTTACTAAAAATCAAGGAAGATGAACTAAACTAAGTTATTATTGAAACTAGACTTAAGTGTCTGGAGAAAGAGAAAGATATTGCAGTAGAGAACTTTACTATGTTAAAGGACCAAGTTACTTTATGTATGGTGAGTTGGCAGCTCTTGAGTTTGAAATGTCTCAATTCAAATTCAATGCATTTTTGAAAAAACTTGTTTTTAATGACTTGATTGCATGTCTTCTTGACCCTACTTTTTCTTTTCTATTTGATGTTACTATTTCATAGACTCTTTGATGTTACTATTTCATAGAGAGGATGGATCTTATTGTATTGTATGCAACTTTAAATTAATTAATGGATTTACCTAGAATGATACTTGTAGAGTTCTTGAACTCTTCACTTAAGAATAAGATGTATTTTTGGTTTAGTTTAGAATGAACAGTTTGTAGTCTAATTAAAATCTGTAGGAAACAAGTGAGGACTTTGTTCCCTCTAAAACATTAACTCATATCTACTTAGCTGGAATGGTTATATTCATTGGACAGTTTGTGTAAAAGTTAAATTAATTTGTACCAAACTCAAATTTTTCTTGCTGTGACATGTATTCCAATGTAAAAATCTATGGTGGTAATTAACTAGGACACATTCAATTACCTTAAATAGTTAAAAAAATTGTACAAATACCAACTTCATCTAAATTTAAATTAAACTAGTCTTGTATCACTTCTTATCCTAACATAAATGCATTCTCAATTATCCAAAAAGTTGCATACAAAATGAGATGCTATGTGATTTTTCATTTGTATGTTGTTACTTTTGGACATTGACACAAACTTAGAACAACATGATTTTAGGTATATATGCTGAAGTATGTGCATGAGTGCTCTGAAAGATCTCATAATAGTCCTTAATGGAAAAAACTAGAGATTTATAAATATTTTGAAAGTTTTTCCTCATTTGATTTAATTTATTAAAAAATTATAGTTTTAAGAGCTTATGTAATATGCATTTTATCTTTCTTCTACATGTTCTTATTTATATGTTCTCTTGTTTATATGTTCTAACTATAAGTAAGACTACAATTAAAATTATCTTTAAACAAATATTATCTGTAAATATTTATAAAGAACTTAAGGTGCATTAGCATTGTAAATATATGTGCATATGTATATGTCGATATAGATGGATTATAATATCCAAATATTTTATATATTTTTATATTTTTTTATTAGTGATATAAAAATGTAGGAAATAAAAATAAAATTTAAAAAAAATATAAATTTTTTATAACATTATATTTTTAATAATATAAGATAATTACCTGTAGATATTATCTATTAATATTATTTTTGGATTTCATATATTATCTATGGATTTTGACAATAGATAATAATAATTTTTTAAGTATCTATTTGACGAAAAAAATATAAAATTCCAGGACACAATGTGACAAAAAATATGAAATAAAAAAGAAAGCAACAATGTTATTGTTATTGTGCATTATCTTGTTGTGGAGGTTATTATGTATTATTCTAATTGCATTTGCATTAAAATAATCTTTTAACATGAAGTGCATTTTATGTTGAGCCTTTATATTTTGAAGTCTTTAAGAATTTATTAAATTGGATCATTTTGATTGTAGAAAGAAGTTGGTAATTTTAAAAATTACAAACAAAACTAAAAATTTTATAAAATATAGTTCTAATTGAAGTTATATAAAATGTAATATTCATAATCTAAATTATATACTTATTAGACAATAATAATATCAAAATTAAACATCACCACAATGAATATTAATAATCATTAGTCCAAAATTTATAATATTTATAATCAATATCATTAAATTTAATTAACTTAATTAGTTGTTATTAATTATCATCATCCAAAATAAATTTATATTTTTCTATAATCAAATGTAAAATAAAAATAGTTGTTATTAACAATCAAAACCAAAAGAGTGATCTCCAAATCACATAGAAGGAAACATCAAAATCACAAAAAAAAAGTTGTCATTAAAAGTTTGTGAAAGACAAACTTGAAATCAAAAGTTTATATGTTACTATTTTTCTTAAAAAGCCTAAAGTTCTAAAGTTCTAAAATTCCTTCTTTTATACATTCACTTGTTAGTGACAAACATGCTTAGAATATAAATAAAAAAAAGTTAAATTAGTATTTTACAAAGATTGTTAACAACATTAAAGGTAAATATAATTTCTTCTTTAATTATGTTTATTTTGGAGAATTGAAGTGGACGGTGATGTCTTTCTCTTTTTTGACATAGTAAAAGGTACCGTAAAAATCAAACTTAGTTCAATTCCTAAGTGATAGTATACTTTTAGTAAAATATAAACAAATTTGACCTTCTTTAATGAAACATAAGGTACAACTTGACTTTGGTGTTGTGAATGTATTTCATGTGGTTATGTGGAAGAAATGTTAATTTCTTCATAATGTTGTGCTTCAGAATTTGTGTGCTTTTGCTACATGTTCTTTTGGATATTTTGGTTATGTGTTATAAACTTCAGGCTCATTACTAATTTCAATGTTTTCTTTATAATTACTACTTGCAGGGGAAGGGATAACACATTTGCTTACATTGTGTCCTTAGTTGCCACATTTCTTACGTTGGTATGGGATAGTCTTCATCTAAGCATCTCTTCTTTATAATTTCTTAATATTATTCTTGAAGGATGAAGTCAAGTTATACTTTCTAAAAGAGCAAGTAAAACTGGTTCTGACTATGATTGATGAAGATGGTGCTAGAGATCTATTGATTGTTAAAGCTTTAATTGCATGTGCTTGTGTGAGTCTTGCATAAGGTATTTCACAAGTGCATTTATCTTAATACATAACTTGAAACAATAAACTTATTTTTGAAAGGTTAAAATGCTTTTGAAAATACTTTTGTTCTTGTTTAATTAATTAAGCATTTAGGTAATCAACTAATTTATTCTAGTTGTATTTCCAGATTCACCAAGAATAGAATAATCGATTAGCATGTTTTTTCTGCCTAGAACACCTACTTCTGGGTGATTAGGATAATTGGTTAAGTAATTGATATAACTCATTATTGTTAATAAAATAATTAATTAAAATATGAGATGATTCATTAAAATGTATTAGAATAAATGACTGAGTTTAAGGGGGGGTGAATTAAACTCTCACAATTTTCGAAAACCTTTGCCAATTTCAGTAAAAACAATTTACAAGTAAAAATCAATTCTTTAAAGATTCTTGAAATGCTTATACCAATGTATCATATATCCAATTTAATTAACAATTAAATTATCAATTACAAAAACTAAAGAAGCAGGGGAAAAAAAAGATCAACACAAGAGATTTATACTGGTTCACCTTCTTCTGAAGGCTACACCCAGTTTCCTAAACACTCAAATCAAAGCAATTCACTAAATTTTAGTTTTTACCACCCTATATGAAAAACTAAAAAACAGAACAATACAATTGATCTCGAACTTTACAAGATCTGTATACTCTTGTAAAACCCTATTACAAGAACACCTTAATCACCCTGATTAAGAAGAAATAAACCCAGTACAAAATTACATAAGATTATGGAACGAATTCACCTGATTTACACTTACAGTATATGAAATAGGACAAAATTCAGGTGATGACTTTCTATGGAGAGATTCTCAATTCAATTTGATCTTTGACTCTTTGATTGATTTCACAAATTGATTTAGAACACTTGAAAACTCTTTCTGAACAATGGGTTTTTTTGTAATTGATTCGTTGCCTAGTTCTTTAAAATTAAAAGTATTTAAAACAAAATTGGTTTAGTGTTTTAAAATTGTTACTGACTAAATCATTTAGTTAAAACACGATTTAGCTAGTTATTTTTATTAAAATGAATTTTTGAGAGAGCACCCAAAATCTGAAAACTGAAAACAGTCAGTTGAAAACATGATTAAACTGGTGGAAATCATTAAAAAGAAATCTTTAAGTAATTTTAGCCTGTTGAAATGCGAATCAACTAGATTTTTTAGAGAGCATGGATTTCTTAAGAACAACTCCAGGATTTTAGCTTTTTTAAATTCTGAAAAATAGCTAGCTGAAATCAACTAGAAGTAAAATTCAGAAACAACAGTTTCAGAATTTAAGATGATTAAAATTTTAAAAACATATAGTTGAATTCAGCCAAACAAAACTTAAAAACACCAGTTCAAAATATTAGTTAACTGAAATACATACCAATTGGTTAAAATGTTTAAGATTGACTTAACAATCAAACTAAGAACATTTTAACTAACTGAAAACATATTTTTAATGAGTTGAAAACAGTTAAAACTTCTTTAAAATATTTGAAAACATTTTGAAAAGCAAGATTAAATTAAATACATCTGACCTCAAATCCTAAGACACTCTAATACTAAGATAAAATCATTCTTCAAGCATTATCATCTTCAACATCAAAGTGGTTGGAGACATCAAATTAACATGAAACTAAGTCTTCAAATCCAACAAAATGTTCTTGATATTTTTTTCAGAAAAATGAGCAATTTAATCAATTAAATAGTGATATAATCTATTAAAACAAAAAATCATATTTCACTAAAACACTTTTTCTTATTAAATAATTGATTAACAACTTAAGCTAAGTGATTATGTATAATATAATTAGTTTTAAACTGCATTTTGAAAACTCTATAAATTCAACAACCTTTTATTCTTATTTCAAAAACTTTTGATACATTTTAAAAATGCAATTTCAAACATTTAGAGGAATCTTTCTGAGCTGTTTTCACATTGTTCCAAAAGTGCATAAAGAATCTTTCAAGAAATCAATCAACATTCTTATTTTCTCATGAATTCCAAAAGGGTATGTGTTAGATCTACACAATTACTTGTGATTGCTTCTACTATGTAATCTGGTAACATCTTTTCATTTATGTATTCATGGGTTGATCCCATTTGCTTCCGCTTGATTTTCCAAGGGTTGAATTGTTGTCTTCTTGAAGGTTTTTCAATATTCCTATCTTGTATATGCTTCGCATGTGGTGAGTGCTTGTAATTGGCATATAAAGATAGTTGTTGAGGAAAAGTCCAAACACTCTATAATTTTAAATAATGCTAAAAACAATTAAATGTTAAGTCAAACGATTAAGCTTCCAGACGAAGCAACTCGCCAGAACAATCAGATTATATATGTATCGTCTGACAAGTGATACCTAAAAGGGTCATCAGATGTTATGTTTTTTGTCTTAACTAACATTTGAAAGTTTGCTTTTGAAGCTTTCAAAGACATTCTTCATAGCAGACTAATGAACAAGTACAAGAACAACACTCACATCACATCAATGTTTTCCTTATTAAAAGTAAAAGTTGCTTTCTCACCACATTCTTGACGCGCCTAAAGCTTTGTCTTCTCTCAAAGTACACCCTACCATTTACAGAGACGTTTCTTTCATCAAAAGAGGCAAAGTGCACTATCTTATGAAGGATAAGTGCTACAAGCTATCAAGTTTTGTGTAAAGTTTGGAGGCACACATTTATTGCATAAAGAAGAGCATTTAATGTACCTACGTAAAAGACCCCATCAGACGTAACAAGAAGTCTGTTCAAAACCAACCTAAAGCTGAAGATGTCAAAATAAATCTCTAACGGCTAGCTGCTATTGCACTATAAAAGGAAATGTTTGCATCTTGAAGAGATATAGAACATAAATTGAGAAAACATGTTGTTACAAGAAAATTCTCTACGTTCTTTCTTTCTCGTCAAAACAAGCTTTAGAAGAACACTGCTAGTATTTGTTTAGCGACCTCTAGAAGCTGTGTCAAATCTCTTGTTTGTTTTTAAGACACAACTCTTCTAGAATAGCTTAAAACTTTGTGATTTCATCACAAACTCTTTTTATAAAAACCTTGTTGAAGTTAGGAGTGACTTTGTATTAAAGAATACTTATTGAAGCTAGGAGTGACTTTGTGTTAAAGAATACTTGTTGAAGTCGAGAGTGACTCTGTGTCAAAGAATACTTGTACGGGTTAGGCAGAAGTGGCTACGAACCGAAAGAATACTTGTAAGTTGTAACAGTAGTCTGCTAGTGGAACTCAATCTATTTTGATTGAAGAACGTAGTCTAGGGTTTCAAACGAACCAATATAAAAGCTTGAGTAATCCTCTTTCCTCTTAAGCTTTCTCAATTGCATTTTATCACCTGCATTTAATTATAAAGAGGGAAGCTTTTTAAGAAAGTCCTTATTTGTATAATCTTTTTATAAACTTATAGACTTCATCGTCTGTAAGTTCAAACTATCGTCTGACAAACCTTACGTCTTTAAACGAATTGCGAAAAACTGAGGAAAGTTTTTAAAACACAATTTAGTCCTCCCTTCTTGTGTTTTTTCCTATTTTTCACAATAACAAATTTCACTTGTTCTAAGGTTGAACATCTAAGACTGGATGTAGGATCTGGTTTGATCTGAACCAATAAAAATATGTGTGTAATTTTTTTCACCCTGTCTGAATCTTTACACATTGTTGTTTTTTAATATTATGTGTAATCTTTATTAGTCTTGATTCCATAATAAATTGCATTCAATTTTAGTTAGTTTTGTTTCCAAAAGAGTTTAAGAAGGGGTAAATATTTTCAAGAAGGTTCTAAAAACCAATTCATCTCTCTTGGTTTAACCTTAGATTTTTTTTTTCCAACACTTAATTCTACCAAGTCCATGTTTAAATTATAGGGAAACACTTCTCCATAATCCTCTGCTTTTGGCCACAATGATTGACCTCTAATGGCTAAGGTCTCTTCAGGATAACAAACCTCAAAATTTTTCTAATATAATAATTATGCATATATTTTTCAGGGTTAAAATAAGTGTAGTGAATGGAAGTCGCAATACATCTGCAAGGAATTCTTGCAAGTATCCAAAAATTACAAGAACACTTATTTTGTTCCAAGTTCACAATAAATTTTTTGTGGTTGCACTCAATATCTCTAGTTAACCTTTTCATTGTTTTAAACATTATATCACCCTTATATTTCATGCACTTCTGATTTTTAGTTACAAACCTATTCATGATGTATAAGACCTTATCCACTCAAAAATTGTTATAATTGATTTTTCTCTAACCACTAAAATAGTGTTATTAAAGGTCTCACTCAAGTTATTTATAAGAATATCACATCTAGGTTTACGTGAGAAGACATACATACACCAACTATTGTTTTCAACTGTCACTAACCAATCAAATCCATGATATTCTTTAGTGTTAATCTAAACTAAAGCAAATGCTAGAGGCAAATACCAATCATTATGGCCTCTTGTCGTAACAACTAGAAGATCCACCATAACTATTCTTCAAGTGACACTCATCCAAGCCTATGATAGGTTAGCATGCAAACTTCAATGCTACTTTACTTCCATCTAAGCACATGCAAGCTACAAAAATGGGTCAACAATGAATATAGCACACTTGCATCACCATTTATAATAGTTTTAGTAACTTTTCTGGCCTTCCATGTTACAAACATACATAATCTAACCTCATCCATAATTTAGGTCACATTAACCTTTGTATGATCAATTGTAATTTTGGTCATTCATTAAGACCATGCATTTTTGTTTCAGAACACCCAATATATGAATGTTTGGGTTTGTATGTTTTGATCCTATAAGTGGAACTCCTACTCATTATTCTACAATATATAAAAAAGTTTCAACTAGTTTTCTCACACTTGCCCTTAACCATTCTTTTTGTCATTGGTTTCAACTTAAAATATTTACCATTTAGAAGTTCATGTTTTATTATAGTCTCTCTAAATTTTTTAAGATATGCAAAACTAATCCCAAGTTTGAATCATTTTTTTTACTCAATTCTTCTCTCTTAAAAACTTGAATATATGTTTTCAGCATCCTTATCATCTTTACATGTTGATTCCTTACTCGACAATTCCTCACTACCATTAGTAATGTCACATGTATACTCATCACTAGTTTCAACCAATACATTCTTCCCTTTTCTTTCCAACTCAACACTAAAAAAACTCATCATCCTTTCCAGTGACTTTTTCCTACTCACTATCTTAAAATAAAACTTGTATTTCCTCATAAAAAAAAAATTCACATTGTTTTATCTCCTCATGGTTCACATTAGTACCATCAATAAAGACTTTTACTTCACACTTACTTGTGACTCACAATAAAACTAGTTAATTCATCATACTCCTTATCTCCAACTAACTCTTTCAACCCATTTTTCTCCACCAACCACCACATCCTAAATTCACTTTTACATTTTAAGTTTTCTTTCAATATATTCACTAACTCGAACTAATATCATTTGTATTGGGTTTATATTGTTTGGTACAATAATCTCTCCCCCAATATATTTCATTATAGGCTCATGCATCAATGTACACACAGTAAACTTGTAATGTTAAACTTATTTCTTTGAAATCCTAAATAAAATAAAAAAAATAAAAGACAACTATTTTATTATTCTCTTTGATATTGAAGGAAACTTTATAATCTCCAACCTTATATGATGTCTATTGTCTCTTCCAAATTATCTTTATAAAATATTTGTATGTCCTCTTTGATGCTTTTAAGATCTTCACATACCATTAATCAATGCACCTTTTATCTTGTTGTTAGCTCTCCTCCACTTAATTATTAAGTGAAAAAAAAATTGAGTTAAAGTCTCTTAGCACTATCCGTAGATTTTTGTCTTTCCATTGATTCTTATCCAATGCTTAAAACTTTTAAATTCAGTAAACAATTACTTACTAATGGATTCTATACTTTCACTCAATTATGCCCAAATTTCTTCACACATACACTTACATTGCCACTAGATAGCCAACATTCCACCTTTGTCATGCTATATAACTTGAGCCAAACCCATTATTACAAAAGTTTGCAACACAATTAATTACTATTTGACTTCCTTTTCAATGAATTTATTTAAAAGTTTATTAAAGTTAAATAATATTACTTAATAAATTTTGTTATTAAAAGCCTTAATTTATATATATATATATATATATATATATATATATATATATTATTTTAAGAAAATATGTATGATTGAGATAAACTAATAAACTAATTGTAATATTTATAAAATTAGGTGAAACATTAACCTCAACAATCCTAACATTTGAGTGAATTTGTGTATAAAATGTTTAAACCTACATGATATTATAATGATAAACAACTATTTTTGTAGTAATCATGAATTACGGTGCTTTAATATGCAACAAAATAATAAGTAAATAGCTGATTCAATTTATTTCTAAAATATACAACTTTAATAGAATTTGAAAGAAAAACAATTTATGAGAAATAATCTTTGTGATATATTTTGGTTAACAGCACTAAACAACTGGGAAGGAGAATATATATTTGATTAATGTAAAATAAGTGCATTTTTTTATTAAAGTTCGAAAAATTTAAAAGTGGTTATATTCTTAAAGTAAAAAATTTATTCTTTATCATTTATGCATCGAAATTCACATTTACACATTAGAAAATGAATATTTTAGGTGTGAATATAAGCTCTAGATTAAAGATTTGTCTAATTGTGTATTAATTAAAAACAGGGGTTGAAGACTCTAATTATGGTGATAATTAAAAGAAGCATAGTAGGATAATTTTCACAAGGTAATGTTATAATTAATTCAGCTGGCCTTCTATAAGATTTTGTGGTCCAAATCTGTGAAATTAAAATTGCTATGATAAGAGACAGCTGGAAAGTAGAAATTGACAAGCGTGTATGTGTATAGTCGGAAACATATAAAATGGTTTCTTGGAGCTGCTTTGCGAAGCATGTGATTGACTTTGTTTACCAAGTTCAACACCGAAAATGTAATTAAAGTTTAAAAGTTAAGAACAGTTCTTCTGTAGAACTGTGCCCGTATGAACCTTCCGGGAAATTTGTCGTTTGTTACACAAGCCTTCACTGGGTCTCACTGTCGCTGTTGCTTTATCTCCCTCCACCAGTAGCTAGTCCTTTTTCTACGTTTTGGAACATTTTTCATCATTTTCAGATTGTTGACAAATTCATCTCTTTAAATTGGAGTTGATGTGACTGTTGACTACAAGCAAGGCCTTCAAATTGGCTTCGTCCAAAAGCAGCAGACCAGGTTCTAGAAACTTATTTGACAGGAACATATATGTATAGTAAGTAATAATCAGTTAGTGCGTAGAATTATTTGTATTTCATGAGTTATCTTTCTGTCTTATTATAATACCAATTCTAGATATTGTTGTCCATAAATCACAGGTATATATTCTTCGCAGTCAGATATATAGATGAAGGTTTCTGCTAGCATAGAGATAGAGAGTGCATGGCTGGCGTTTCGTTTGCTCAAATGTCACAGGATCAGATACCATTTTAGATTAGTAATATCTTGATCAATTAATTGGAAATCACATTGTTCAGGCAAGTCTCAAACCCTAAATGGGGTCCAGAACTGATTCATTACTTAGGCTAGGCCATGTGAGAGGAGAGTGAAGATTTTCCATGTCCTTAATTTGGATTTGGTTGTGTACTCTATTTACAAGTATTTTTTATACACACCAATTTGGAAATTAAATATTTAATCATATATTTAAATAGAAAATTTATTAATTAATCATATTATTATACGCTATATATATATTTTAAACAATTCAAATCATGCTCATACTGGGCAGCTATAATTAATATTCCAGACTTGAATAGCAGTGGATTGGAAGTATAAAAGAATAAAGTCAAGATGGTGCCTTGAGCTGTAATGGTTTGAATGTTGGAAGATAGCATGTTGTCAAAAGGATGGTTTCAAACATGCTGGCTAGGTCCACGATTACGCACGCAAAAAATATGAAGAAAATCATTCACTCTATTCTTTCTTTCTATAATTTTTCTTGACGAAAAGGTTAAGTAACCATGGTTATTTCTGAATCTTGGAAAGACGACGGGAAAATTGAGAAGAGATGGTGACCTACCACCAAGACCATTTCTTTCCCTTGTTAAACTATTATGGACTTTTTGTTTGTTACCCAACCTTTCTTTGTTTGCTTTCTATGCACATGATAGCATGCAACAAACATGCTGAAACTTCAAACTCCCTCTGCTTTATAAATACTGTTTGACTTTCGTTAATTCTTTCATGTGTCATTGGTAAGCTGGCCCTTTTTTCCTAAGTTTCTAATTTTTAATTTAATTATTTTTTTCAGTAATGCGTTGCCACATTATTAATAACTTTTGTGTGAGGGAGAGACTCAGTATTTGAAAATTATTAACTTTGACCTACAATTATATAATTAAAGTGCAGTAAAAAACTCTACTTATAAATTAAAAGATGCTATAAAAAGCTATTTACGAAAATGTAAAGAAAACAGTTAAGTGCGTAAAATGTAAAATAATAGAATTGAAGTAGTATTATCTTAGGTAAGACACAAAATAATAAAACTTATTGGACTAATTATATATCTCTAGTTCATATTATTTTGTTTTATATATTTTTAAAATTGATTATTCAATTTTAGGGATTGTCTTTCAACTTTATAGTTCCATTTTGAACTATGTAGATTAGTTTAGACACTTCTTAGATATTAGTATTAACAGATTTTATCTGTTGGTGGATAAAAAGAAATGAAATTAGTTGAAAAAGTCATAATAACCTATTGATTTGCGAGCATCTAAAAAACTTAGATTATATTAGTGTTTATAAGTCTTATTTTTTATTAAAGTGTTTATAAATATTTAACTATTTTTAACTACTACAAACTTATTGCAAATTGTTGGTAACTTTTGTTTTAATTTTTCACCCTTCATAATCTTCATGTTCATACGTGGTTGATCTTCATGTTCATACGTGGTTGATGGCTTACTATCTAGATGTTTTAAATCTTCAATTTTGTTAGCACCGTAGCATCTACATAAAGTATTATTTTGACTCTTTGTTGAAACAAATGTGAGTTAACACTCATTGATAGATTAATTTTGAGATATTTATAAAATATATTATCTAATTGACTTTTATTTGTCCTTAGTAGTGATATCTTAATTGAGGTTTGGATCTTAATTTTCTAAAAAATAAATTTAACAATCATTATTGAATACTTCTCTTATACTTTAGTATTTTAATTGCCTAAAAAATACTTTATTAATTATTTAAAAATTTAACAAAAAATATATATTTTTATGTGTTTTAGTACGTTTTAGCCTAATAGGGTAAAAATAGGTAAAATAAACTCACTTCGGTAAAGTTAATAATTAGCTTAATCGAGACAAGGAAAGTTTATAGTTGAAAAGCAAAGAATGATTGGTATGCAAAATCTATTGAATTAAAGACATATATGACATTCTATTAAATATATAAGAGTCTAATTCTAAGAGTCTTGTCATACATAAAATATTATTTTGATAACTTATATAATTTTTTTAGTCTAATCAAAGTTGTTCAGAGTGAAATGGAAAATATAAATCTACATGACATAAGCAAAATAAATTTAGAGGAAACATTATTAGACTATTCAAATATTAAATAATTAACCTAATTATTATAAGAATTAATATATAAAACATAAGACGAAACGTTAAAAGAAGATATGTGTGATGTATTAAACGAAATTAAGCGAAGCACTATACTATAATAAAAGAGTTAGTCTATCTAAGAATTTTTTGTGAACACTTTAAAATAACTTTTTGTTACAATGTTATATTGTCAAGAGTAACATTGTATACTTGTCTTTATATTAAAAAACATAAAAAGGAATATAAAATATAAATGACAAAAAAAAATTATAATTATTAATTAATTAATCAAATATTTTATAATTTGTAATGGAGAACTAGATGTAATACAGATTTAGTGAATTAATATGAAAACAAAAATACTCATTATTATTTCTATTACTCGTGTATATATGAAAGTATGTGTAAATATTTTTTAAAACTATAAACGTGTCTCATATAACTTTTAATAGACAACTTGCTATGAATAAAAATTTCTAAAACGCTTTTAAAAGGTTTATTCAACCCAAGTTAATCTTCTATATTTGATATTGCCCCCTAAATGAAGTGTAAACATGAGTCAATGTAAAAATGCACAATTTTTTTAAAGTAAAACTTATTACTCACTTAAGTGAGTTAAACTTATAAAGTAACATGATATTCAATTCTTTTACTTAAACAAAAACTTTTCTTCTGCTCAAGTGAGAAGTATCAACAACAAAGAAGTCAAAGCATTTTTTCTTGTTAGGTTTTAATATAAATTACTCCAAAAAATATATATTAACCTAACATTATGTAGATTACTTCTTATTATAAGAACTAGAAAATATATTCCCATGTTTTCATCATAGATCAAATTTCGCTCATTAGAATATTATCCTCTAAAGTATTATCAAAGTTAAATTTATCATTATTAAAGTTGAATTGAACATGATTCAAACTCAAATATAACTTTTTAGTTTTAATTGAAGTTTCTCATTTTTATTACTCGTGTTTAATGCTTATATAAGATTATTAATCATATTTTACTTGTTAAATTGAGATTTTATAGATATTGAAAAGTGTTTTTAATCACAAAATTTTGGAAATAATACCTAATTGTTCTTAATGTTAAAAACAAATTAATTCTAATTAGACATCTTAAAGCTCTTAGATTTATAAAGTTGGTTGATTATTAAAATATAAAAAAAATATTACCATTACAAAAAATTGATTAATAGAAATTAATTTAAAGACAAAAAATAATTAGTTATTATGATGACTAAATTAGAAATTATTTTATAAACTAAAAATTATTGATATCTAAAATATTTTTTATTTAAATAGAAACTATATATTTTTTGTGATTATTGATCTTAAAAAATTATGAAATTGATTTGTATATAATGATGATTAAATTGATTTCTAAATTAGAATTTAAATTTGTTTTTAATATTAACTATCAAGGTTTAAGGAACTTACTAAATTAAATTCTATATTGCTCTCTAATTCAATTAATAACAAATTTTATTATTTTATAGATTACTAATAATATAATTAGTAAAAATAATTTGTTTTTAATGTATAATAAATTGATTCAAATTTATGTGTTTAAAAAGTTAAAATTTAAATAACTAAGTTAGCTATCAATATTAATTTCAAAATAAATTTAATTCACTACCTCAGTAAAGTCCAATCCTAAATATTCGTCTATAAATCACAACATCACTCTCTAAAAGTCAATTGTTCACTAGTATGCAAAACAAATACATTGTTTATTATTTATTTTAATTTAAAAAAAATTATTTTATATGTCTTGAACTTAAATTATGAAAATATTCTATTACGCAATTACTGCACTAGTTCTTTGGAATTATTTAGTACATAAAATCTCCATTTTATTACAACCTTTTGCACATAAGTGCATTTATTAAAATTATCTAACAACTCCATGGAACTTATTTGTGGATTTTCATTAATTTTTTATTTGTTCTTCCTTTTTTTTCTGCAAGGAATATTTGGAGTTACATATGTTCTACCTTGGCTCCATATATATCATTTTGTTTATCATATCATCTGTAAACAGAGGGTATTAACAACGAGAATCAAATAGAAAAAAGAATCAAATTACAAAGACTAGTAAGACAAAATAATGGAACCAAAATATTAAGCTAGATAAATATTCAAGCCTTTATAATAATTACTATCAACCATTAAGTTTTATTTGGTCTTAGCTTTTCACATTGTCCCTTCTTTTTGTGCAGCTGCAAGGTCCACACCAGTGTCGCTAATGCTTTTGGCTTCTGTTGAGTTCTCAATCTAAATTTCAAATTCGCCTCCATTGATAATCATCTCTTTCGATTCTTATGAGAATAATCTTTCTTGATACTCCTCTATAATATTCCTTCGAATCATTCTTCTGTTGCTTCTTTTCCTATCAGTTGTTGATTGTGGAACCCCAGTCCACTAACAGGGCGAAGCAGGTATTGGGAGATTTGAATGTGGACTTGTCCTCGTCGAGGCAATGGTTATTGTTTTTCAAGGAGAAGGCTTGTTACATTTCTATCCACACAGACAACAGTGAATATTGATAATAAGAAAACTCAAAATCAAAACCAAGTTAAAAAACCTATAATACTCCATATTCTTAATTCTATAATTATGAGAAATGTCCTTATTCAAATGTGTCTTGTATAGCACTGTTTATGTTTAAATAAATATTTTAAATTGTTTAATGTGTAATCAAAATTGAAAAAGTGTTAGGTCCGTGTGAATTTTAGAAGGGATATAATAATAAAATAAAATTGATGACAAAATTTGAAATAAAATTATATGTTGGAGACAAATATGAAATTATACCATTTTTATCCCTCTAAAGTTTTATCTTTTAAAAATTGGGTACATTATAATGCAGAGTGATTTTAAAAATTCTCAATAAAGCTTTAAAATACGTTACGCAGAATTCTCAAAAATGAATCTGTACAGAGTTATATAAATTCAGAAAAAAATATGAGATGAAATTTTTTCTAATAATAATTTAGAAGTTTGAAATGAAAATTTAAACAAACTTATCATAATTTGCTAAACCTTTAATCAAACACGTGAATTTGTAAAATTTATAGATAAACAATTAAGAATAAACAAGGGTATATTAGCCAGCTGGTCTAATTTGTGACTGATGTGATAGTGGGATTCCTACCTTGTTGACTTCTACATTTAAAAAACTAATAGATTAATTATATTTTATCATTTTTCATGTTGAAAAAAAAAAGCCACTAAGATGGGTACATCCTAGTGCTTATTATGAGCCCATAGAGTATTTCTGCATTACATTGTATTTAAATACTTTAGTTTTATGATATTAAGTCTTATTTGAAATATAGAGACAGACTTACTTTTTTATCTCTTTTAAAATCTAAACTTTGGAAACAAAATAAATAAAAATAAATAAACTTTGACATCATCAACGTCAACGTATCAGTCCATTACCGATTTCAAGAATTAAAACAACAATACTTTGGACGCTCTTTAATTTTATCAATTGGTTTATATTGTAATTTTGTTTGTAATTAGACGTAAATCACAATTTGATTTGAATAATATTAAAATTGGAAATTTACGAAAGCTCATCCAAACACTCAATTAGTTCCATGATTTAACACTATAATGTGATTTTGGTTTAGATTGATAACCAAGAAAAAAATTAAAATGAGTTATATTGATTCATAGTCAGAATGAAGAGAGTACTAATTAATAATATCATAAGAAATGCAAGTCCATAAATTTTGACATTTTTTAAAAATTTCGCCTGCAACTTCGCCCTCTTTTTTTGTTATATTGAATCCTTAAGTTTTAGAGAATTCATATTTTTCATTTAATATTTAACTTTGTATATATTTATTAGTTATATTTTAATTAGTTAAAGTTTTCTTTATAATAATTTAATTAAATGTATTAAATTTAAATTGTAAGTGGATAAAATAAAAGAAGTAAAACATATAATAAATTAAAAAAATTTAAAAATTAAAATAATAGAAAAGAGAGACTAAAATCACTGATTATGAATTAAAGAGCGTCAAAAATTGTAGTTTAATGAAATATAATTGAATCATCAATTCATCTGCAGTAACAATAGTAATGATAATGTCCATATTAATTTAAATATTTATAGTGGCTTGTCACTAGAATATGATTTACATTATTTACATGTAATTTATTAAAAATTTAGAAGTTTTGTAAGATAAAAAATGCATAATGAATGTTGAGAAACTTGAATTGTACTCTACCTGTTTTTTTCTCGGATAGGAAAATCCAAACCCGTGTTAAATTGAGAAGTATTTGGATAAACCATAGTAACTACAAGCTAGTGGACATTAGGTGACCAACCGTAACGAAAATTATGCGGGGATATATAATACAATTCTAATTTATTATATAAAATATTAAACGAAAATTTGCCTGCTAGCTAGATCTTGATTATCATTCTAAATTTCATATGCTTTATTCTCAACTATAAATTGTGAAAATTAACTCTATCTCTTTTCCCATTACTCTTGTGTCGTTTACTTTTTCAACCACCGAAACATTTCTGAAGCTCAGAACTGAAGTTTAACCCTAATTAGCTTCAGAAACGACTCTCCTTTGATAACATTTTATATAATGTGAACAAATCTCTTAAAGCACAAAAATAGTCTAATAAACACATTAATTCATTATTTCTTTTTAAAGTTTCATCAACTTAATTTTCGTATGGATTGGTAAAGTCGTAATATTTTCAAAAGCTCCTCAAATTTAGAGGGCTTGATCGCTTTAACGTTCTACGTACCGTGGTCCCACCCTTACATTATACATGATTTTACGATCATCGTCATCATCATCATCATGCATTCGTTCGCCGTCGACAATAATGCGTAACCCCTTATTTTGATAAAATAATAATACACGAGAGACCTAAGTACATAGGTGTTATTATTTGAATGGAAGTATAAATAAATTAGTTATATTGTTTGTTTACACCTATTTAACAACTTTATATAATTCTTTTTCTTCGTATCAATCGCTTTATCTTATATGTTCTCTCTTTCCTTTCTTTTTTTCATAAAAAATCCTACAGACACTAATTTTTTTGAAACTAAATAGATTCTGAATAACGAAAGACAATGGTTAAAATACCAGCTCCCCGCGGTGTGGTTTCCAATTCTTCCACAACTTTATACTGCTTCAATTTTTTATTCATATTTTGAAGGACTCAAGTCTTCGGTTCTCTTCCTCACTTCAACGATGCCTTTAAATAAAATATTATCAGCCATATTAGTTGACACTAGTGTACAAGGGTTTACCCCCTATTACTCTTTTAATATTAATTATTTTGCTTACAACAAAACGTTATCAGCCAACTAAAACAATTAAAAATTATCACCCTAAGATTTTCAATTTATATTTAACGTATTATTTCAATTAAACTAAATCATAATATTAAAAAATACACAAAATTCCTTTACCAAAAGTTGGAAGTTTTCTGTCCTTCTTGCTCGAGGCAATTACTCTCTCTTTGGGTCTCCCCTCCTCCTTTATATAAACATAATTATTATCATCGTTTTTATAAACTTGCAATAAACATTGGCTTTACTCCAAACTGTGATCAGTTAAACAGCAGAGAGAGGCATAGGAAGCAAACATGGGGAGAGCTCCTTGTTGTGACAAAGCCAACGTGAAGAGAGGCCCATGGTCGCCTGAAGAAGACGCCAAACTCAAATCTTACATCGAAGAGCAGGGCACAGGTGGCAACTGGATAGCTTTGCCCCAGAAAATAGGTACCTCCATCTTAATTTTCATCAACCGTCAACACAGATCAAACACATATATCTACTTATATTTTCATTTTTTCTTGATTACTATAGTAATCTATTTGGTTCTTTATTCCCCTATGTCTTTTCAAAACCCAAATTTCTTTATGTTGGAGTGTTGATTTCTTTTTGCTGCGTGCATGGTATAGGTCTGAAAAGGTGCGGCAAAAGCTGTCGTCTCAGATGGCTGAACTATCTTCGCCCGAACATCAAACACGGCGGTTTCTCAGAAGAAGAAGACAACATAATTTGCAGCCTCTATGTTAACATTGGAAGCAGGTAAATTCATTATTCATCACCACATAGTCAAATACCAACTTCTCTCCCCTCCTTATTATGCTAAAAATCGACATTCTTTTGCAAGAATTAACAAGGACAATAATTGAGGATCAAACTCAGATTATGATACCATATCATGAACTAACAATTCCATAATTATGTATGGATAATTTTATGTTGCATCTTTAACACCTACAGTAAGAACTGAGTGATAAAAATAATGATGCGTTTAAATATATATGAAGGTGGTCAATTATAGCAGCCCAATTACCAGGGCGCACGGATAATGACATAAAGAACTATTGGAACACTAAGCTGAAGAAAAAGCTATTGGGGAAGCAAAGGAAGGAGCAAAACGCTCAAGCTCGGAGAGTTGGTGGCCTAAAGCAAGAGATCAAGAGAGAGAGTGAAGATTTGATATTACCTGTGGAAGTTATTAGCCGGACTCCCTATTGGCCACATGAACAGAATTCTTGGCCCATTGCAGTGGCCAATGCTTGCACCCAATATGCTGAACCCAACCATCAAACATCATCCATCATACACTTCCCTAACAACACAGTCACTGCCACCATGAACTCGCAATACTCATCATTTGACGTTTCCTTAACACAAGACCAGCTATATCCCTCCACAGTGAACATGATAACCACGGACTCGTGTCACACATCAAATGCGTTTCAAGGGTTTGAGAACTTCTCCAGTGATTTGGCCTGTGTGAACCCGCAACAAATAGATAGATCAAAACGGGTTTTTTATGGATTGGAGTCAATGGAAATCGCCAATGGTAGCACAAACACGACTTCAACGGAAAGCACTAGTTGGGGAGATATAAGCTCTTTGGTTTACCCGCCTTTGGTTTCTGAGTACGAAGCTTGCCAACAAAGAATAATGCCTCAAGATGTTACTTTCGAGGAGTCTGGTTACTTTGCGATGCAAACGCAATAACAGCTCCGTACCTCCGGGTTTTGCTATAAATTTTACCGCTATAGCTAAGAAAAAGTGTATCGAACAAAACCCTAAAGAGTTCAATCTAGCTTAGAAATTTTCTCCCCTTTTTTCTTGTTTCTTGTTTTGTTCGAACTGCTTGTAACTTCTAATAGTTGTTTTAAGATTTTTTTAATAAATTTCCCCAAAGTATTCTTAAAAGACAGAATAAAAAATATTTTTCTATAAACTAAAATTAATTATATATAAATTAAATGTCAGATTTTAAAAAAAAAAGTAATGAGAAAACTTCTGAACTCTTGTTGTCCTGAATTTATTTGTTACGTTACGTTTATAGACTTATCCACAGAAGAGTTAGAAAATTAAAAATATATAATATGATATATGTTACATGTAAGGCGAATCAGTTTCTTCCATAAATAGTGAAGGAATTGTGTGTGGCAAAATTAAGTTGGTCTGAAAACCGTAGCAAATGATCACTGTAGAAAGTTGGAAAATTATTTTGACGTTTTGGCCATGACTTGCTCGGATTTAGCAACCAAGGCATCAAAATCTGGCTTCATTCTTTTATTGTTTTCTTCATGTCTGGCATTAGTAGGAGTACATATGTCATGTGAGTCCAACCAGAAACAGTAGAACATTTAAGTCTCAGTGTCCATCAATTGGGATCCTCATGTAGAATCTAGCTGATAATAACAAGTTAACAACGCACCCATTCAGTTGAATTAAAATTTGCTTTTATTAAGTAAACACTGCTAGTAATAGCACTTTACGTCTATTGTCATTTCTTTTTTCTTTATATGTATGGGTTCAGATATCCTAAATACTTTTTTTAATTTATATTTTTTATTGATAAAAAAATTACGAAAATTGGAAGGTGTTACTTCATGTATATATTGTTAGGATACAAGTGTGATGTTGGAGTTCCAAATTGGATAGGAATGAGTAAGTTGAACAACATATAAGTGAAAATATCCATAAACTCATTGCCTTAAGGTTTTGGGTTGGAGGTGGTGTCATAGACACTTGTGTGGTTGTGCTTGTAGCTCATTATCCTCCCCAGGTTCGGGCTGAGTACCTAGGTGAGGTCCCAGAATAGGGTCACCAGTGAGGTGGAGTATCCCAGGTGAGGGATCCCAGGTTAGGGCCACCAGTGAGGCGAGGTATCCCTAAATAGGGTCACCGGGAAGGGTACTCATGGTTAAAAAGGGGGAGTGTACCAATGTGGATGGACTCACACTTGAGGGGGAGATTGTTAGGATACAAGTGTGATGTTGGAGTCCCACATTGGGTAGGAATGAATAAGTTGAGCATCATATAAGTGAGAAGACCCATAAACCCATTGCCTTAAGGTTTTGGGTTGGAGGTGGTGTCATAGACACTTGTGTGGTTGTGCTTGTAACTCATTCTCCTCCCCAGAATCTCCCAACAAGTGGTATCAGAGCCCAGGTTCGGACTGAGTACCTAGGTGAGGTCCCAGAATATGGTCACTAGTGAGGTGGAGTATCCCAGGTGAGGGATAGTGAGGTGGAGTATCCCAGGTTAGGGCCACCAGGTTAGGGCCACCAGTGAGGTGAGGTATCCCTAAATAGGGTCACCAGGAAGGGTACTCATGGTTAAAAAGGGAGAGTGTACCAATGTGGATGGACTCACACTTGAGGGGGAGATTGTTAGGATACAAGTGTGATGTTGGAGTCCCACATTGGGTAAGAATTATTAGGATTTTTTTTCTTTTTACTAAAATATCTAATGTATTTGAACAATGACATTCTTAATTCTATATACATTTTACCTTTGTTTCACCTCGTTGTTGTTCTCACCTTTCTTCTTATCACATCACATATTTTATTTTATTTTCTTTTTACTCTGAATCTATTTCTACATAAAAAATATTGGGTACATGGTAACATTTTTCAATAATTTGTATATACACAAATATTTGATAGAAAAATATGATAATGAGTAGAAGGTGGGTATATGATTGAGTTTGTTTGTTAAAACTTGTACCGTAAAAATCTGCATTAAAAATATATATTATATAGATTACAAGTTATATGAGTATAGATCACAAATGTTTATTTAAATATCCAATTCTAGTTACGATTGAAGCAAATATATATGTGCTCACCAAGTCGCATTAAAGAGCGATGACACGAGTTGCTGCACAATATACAGATATACCAAAAAAATCCAACACCAATCCTGCCAAGCGCAAAATAGTAAAATAGAGCACCCCATATGACCATCTAAATACACCCACACTGATTAGACTTTCAATATTCTATAGATTACTCATTCACTTATTTATTTTGTTTCAGTGTTTTTCTTAAAGGAAATATATCATGTTTTTTATTATCAATACTTTCATTTATTTTTCTTTCAAAGTATATTAATGAATAATATTTTTAAGATATATTAATTAATTAACATAATTTAATAAATTAGGTCCTATTAAAATGGTTTTTTTTTACCTAAATTGCTTTTCATGATTAAAGTTGAGCACTCTTATGGTGTCTTCAGGTTAAAATTTATAATAGTTGTGTATAATTTTAAACTTTGTTATAATATGATTAAATTTGATTTATTTTTCTCTCCCTCTCTCTATATATATATATATATTAAAAGATCCTTATATCAGCACTTAATAATGATGTCATGGCATTGTATTTTTTGTGTCTGACACAAATTATTTTAAGTGTTCTTTTATAAACGATTTATTAATAGCAAAGATTTCACTATACATTCATATTCTGCAACTAATTGTTTACAGAAATCTTTACAATAGTTAGAGTTAGTTTATATTTATTAGGTTTTTTATATTATGGTTATAATTAACATATATAGCAATATTTTGTATACATATTTATTTTTGTAAATAAATAATACAATGAATTTAATATTATTAGAGATATATAATAAATATTTTGTTTAGAATTTATTTAATAAAAAGATAAAAAATATATTCTTATTATTTTAAATTATACACATATATAACTTGTTTTATCAAAATTGATTAAACCCTGCATATTTTAATTGATTTTCGTTTTCTGAAAACAGAAGATATGAAATAAAGAAATTAAAATATTTTCTAAATTTTGAAACCAAACATGAAAGAACTGAAGGATCTGCACACCAGAAAATGAAATACTAAAATGGTAAATGAATATGAGGCAGCTGAGCCAAAAAGAAGCCACCGAACAAAAGGTTCTATCGATATTCAGAAATGGAAGGGGGAATGGTAGGTCGTAGGATCCAACAAGATGAGAACTTAAAGAAAAATAAAACTAATGTGGACTTAACAATAAAACCAAAGCACCAGCATTCATGAAACTGCACATAGTAGTCGTAAATGTATGCAAATAATTAAAAGAAAAGTTATATAAAGTGGGAAGGAATTAGGCGAATAAAACTCCTTGACAAAGCAACGATTGCAGAAACATATCGAAAGCGTAGGAACAAAAAAATTAGAGTTTTATGCAAAGGATTAAATAAGTACAAATCGAGTGGTTGATTGAAGGGGTTTCAAGTCTGCCCAAGCCACGACAAAGGAGCCCGACGACCTTCTTCTGCAAGCATTTCGTCTTTTAATGCGTGGAAGAAAAGCATTAGTAAACAAAGATAGGTATTCCCAATGGTTTGTTTATTTCATGAAACTGACACTCACTATTGTCAATACATACATCTTTAATCTAATATATTCATTTCGTCAAAATACTATTTCTGACTAGACAAATTGTTTTCTCCAAGATCAACCTTCAAATCTTTTTCTCGTCCATTTTGGCTGTGGCAGGCTCTAGGATTAGAATGAAAATGAAGACCTTGTAGGGTCCCTCCAATCATCTTCCCCTTTTAATATCAACCCAGTGTAATAAATTACAGTTCAACTTTCATAAATTAATATTCAGTAGTATTCTTAGTCATTAATATTTTCTACACTTTATTTTTTTTCATTCATGACACTTATTTTAATAAATTGCCATTAAGATTAGATATGTTGAGAAATGTGTTCACAAAAATAGCTTCAATCTGTATTATGCCAAGCTCTTTGCTCTCTCACCATAAAAAAATATGGGACGAAATTTATTATGAAAAAAATATATAGTTGAATATTTTTTACCATTGTGTGATGAAAGTTGACACATGACATTATTGCTTGTGCTTAAAAAAACAATTATATATCATGTAAATTCATAACATGTAGCCTGTTTATAAACATTAATATTTTCAATTACATTATTATATTCTCTGTCAAAAGCTTTTTCTTCTCTCTCTTTAATGGACAAAATAATTTAAAAATTTATTATATTCTATTCCCCTCCATCATTTTCATCATCATGTTTAACAATGTACCCATATCAAACTCATGACTATCGTTTGCAGAAAAAATAATTATCGTAATATAGCATTATAATTCAAGTTATTCGAATTTTACAAAAAATAAATTCTTCATTTGAACTCTTTAATTTTTCTCAATCCACCAATGAAATCAACAAAGTAAATTAATTTAATTCTGTGTATATTTCTATTGTTGATAAAGACATATATGAAGGTGAAGAAAGGATGAGAAGAATGCATTGGAAACAAACAAAATCTCTTTTCGAGAATTTAAGTTAAAAATAAAGTCAAATGATGTATGAAATTTTAATTTTAATATAAAATGAATAATTTCATTAATTTTAAAGAAAATGCAAAAATTTAATTTTGGAAAGAAAGAAAGAAAAAGTAACTTTTAAGAAAATAAGTGAAAGGTTACTAACAATTAGAGTTGTCAAAATAGGTTTGGCCTGATGGACTGACCCATATAGTCTATGATTCAGGTCATGCTAGGTTGAAAAAATTGTAATCTAGATAACAATAGGTCTTTTTTAGCCTGATCCATTTGGCCCGATGTCCATATGGGCCAAGGCCAGACTGGTCCATAGGCTAATGGGCTGACCCGTTTATTTTTATATTAAATTTTTGTTCTTAATTATTATGTTGTCATATTAAAGAAAGAAACCATAGTGTCTCAGAGTCTCTGTTCACTTCTTCATCTCTTCTCTCTTTCTTTCTCAGAAGCTCTTTTATCTCCTCTGCTGCACTGCTCCTCTTTTTCTTGTATCACTTTCACCACTACAGTTTTTCAAGCTTCCACCATAACTTCTCTATTTCACATTAGGTTAGGTTCTTCCTTATTTTTTTGTTAATTTATATTATCATTTTTTGCATTTCTAATAAAAAATTATATTTGCTTTTATTACAAAAGGATTTTTTTTAGTGAACGCGTCACAGTTAATTACTCATTTTTCTTGTAAAGACGAAGAAACAATTTCTATTTTCTCTACTATTTAGTACCACGACGAATAATCAAATTATCACTATATTTCTTTCTTTTTCTGCTTCTTCTTCTAAGTGTAGGAAAATTCAAAGGAGTTGCGGATTTTTTTTCTACCAATTGGGGCCCTCCCTTCACCACCCCCATGCGGATGGTTTACAGGGTTCATAACTACTCATCTTACTATAGGACGTTTACCTAACCAACATTTAGATTCAGTTCTACCTAAATTTTTCTGGTTTATTCCAACATTTCCCACTTGTCCAACTATTACCGAGCAGTTTTAATATTTGTTGAATTATATAAAGTAAAATTATTATAAGTATTAAATAAGTTTTTTGTATTTTTTATTTCTTACATTGCATAATTCTTATTTCCTATGACAACTTAAGAAGTTACTCTCCAATTAGTGATTCATTTGATCATAACAAAGAAATAACGTTGAACAAAGTGGTGGAGAGACTAAGAAATCAAAAAGAATATTGTAATATTTTTTCAATTTTTAATTAGGCTAAAAATGGTCCGTTGGCCTAACATAGGATCAGACTAGGTTAAAAATTGTGGTCCATTTTAAAATATAGGTTCGGCTAGGCTATCAAATTTTCTGAACTCAGCCTGTAGGACCATACTAGACTGGATCGGGCCGCCCGTTTTATCAGCTTTACTAAAAATAATGAAATTTAAAGTACACAACATGCCTAAATTAATTTTATTTTCAAAATGATATACACCTTATTCTCTTTTCTTTTTGGATAACTACACGATATCAAATTTTATTTAATAAATATTTTTAAAAAAATTGAAAGTACTAAAATAATATATTTTAAATTTATATATAATATTTCTATTATTAATTTAATAAAAATAAGTATATAATTTAATATAATTATAACTATAAAAAAATTATAATTATTTAAAAGATTATTTTTACTTTTTCACATTCTTAAACTAATAAAATTTTTAATTTTTAATCATATTTTTTCAAATGTAATATCTATACTACTAGTAATAAATTTATCTTCCATTTACTTTGTAATCTTATTTTAATAATTTTTATTAAAAAAATTATTTTCTATTTTGTATTAATATATTTATTTAAAAAATAAAAAATAAATTATAAAAATATAATTAAATGTAAACAACATAAATTATAAAAAATACCAATTATAATTTACTGTGTATCTAAAATAAATTTTCAAAAAAATTATAAAATAAAAACACTTAAATTACTTATATTATAGAAATTAAAAAAATATTTCAAACATTTTATATAAATAAAATATATTTTTTATATATAAAATAATAAATTTATTTAAAAATATTATATTATAAAATTAATATTTTACTACAAAGTAGTACAAGGGAATTACCTCACCAAGGGAACCTATAAAAACCTAAAAAAAGAAGAATAAGTATCCAGATATTTTGAGTTTTAATGAGCAATGCTGTTAAAACTTATAAATGCGGTCCTCTTTTTATAAAAGTAATTGTTGGTTTTATATCTTTCTATTTTTTTTAAAACTTTTTAGTCCCCATCACTTATTTTATTTATTTTTCCAGCATTATATTTCTGAAGTAATAAGTACACCTCCCTTCTCTTTTATATAATTTTTATTAATTACTAAAATACCTTTTATAAAACTACTATAAGACATTAGTTGTTTTTTATTCTTTTTTCTAAGATAGCACTGCATTAATGATTCTACAAGATCCAAAAAAATAATTTATAACATTGATGATTGAATAACTGTCAAAATATAACCATCATAATTCACTAAGGTCAATTAAAATTCAAGTGTAACACTAATAATGGTTAAAAACTCTTTTAAAAATTAATAATAATAATGATGATTCTTGAATAAGAATCAGACGCAATCTTGTTGATTAGTCCAAGTCTAAAGGTAACATTAATAATTATGCAAGACTCACTAATAGGACTAGTGGTTGAATAAGGTCCAAATGTGTTATCATGATATATATATATATATATATACTATTCTTAATTCTAATAATTTATTATTTTATGTATGTAAGTATATGTTGTATTTAATATATTTTTAAAATTAATTTAGTTATAGAATAGTAGGGTGGCTCATAAGATGTCCAAGTTTGTTATTATATTTGAAAAATATAAATTATTATTTTAATTTATATTTATTATATATATAATTATGTGTTAAAATATAAAATTTATAGTAGTTATTACAAATTTAGAGTAAAATAAGAAAAAGAAATTCAAAGTAGCTTTTTTTGTAAAAGATATTTTGTATAAACTTTTACTTAGTTTGTGCATAACTTAATTTTAAAGGATATTATTTTTTCTCTTCTGAAATGAATTTATGGAGATCTAATTTAGACTACTATGGAAAATGCCCTTTAATTTCGGATTACACACACAATATGTTGGATACTATTTTTATTTTAGAGAGGTAATCAAGTAGTCACGGTGTTATATTGAGAATATGTGAAAAATTATTAATAATGTAAATTTAGGAATAATTAGTAGTGTTTAAAATTAAATTAATTTAAAAAATATGAAAATTAATTAAAAATAAATAATTAACAAAATTAAACTTATAAATTTTTAAATTTAAATTTTTTATAATATATAATAATTTAGATCAAATTATAGTTTAAAATTTTACAATCGATTTAAACTAGATCAAATTAAAATTAATTATTTAAATGTTGTTATATTATTTATTATTAGACTCATATCATATATATATATATACACGAAAGAGGAAGAATTTCTTCTCATGTTTAACTTATTTCATACTTATAATTAATGTGACACATAACTAATATTTTAATATATGAATAAAGAATAAGAAGAGACCTTAGATTATTAGTATTGGAGGAGAAAAATATTAAAATAAAATAAAATATTACTTAGAAAAAATAATTTGATGTCAATGTTTTTAATCTTGTACAATATTATATATGTGTGTATGAATTTGTTATGTTTATGAGAGGTAAATTCTATTAATAGAGTTAGATATTTGGACAAAACTCCGCAGATCACTCATATAACTCGTGTTGGTGTGTGCAAAATTAGGATTCATTTCTTGTCGAAAATATTCACTTGTAGCATACCATATTTCAATGGATTGGCGTAATTTTTCTACCGCATGTACATTCCCATAATGATGCTGTTTTTCCAAAATCAAATTTTGGTGTTCAGCATCTCGGACTAGCCATCCTTTAGAAGGTATTGTTAAAAGGTCATCAATTCCTAATGAAATGGATGTAGCCGTAGCTTGGCGGAATCCCAGAGTCTTGACTTGATCCAGGATATGTGATGTATATGTCATTCCGAAGTGATCTATTAATCTGCTAATAAGTCGTTTAATGGCAGTTCCACCTATGACTTTATTGTGAAACATTAGATTGGTCCGTTCTGCGTTTGTATTTTTTAATAAATTTGTAGTTTTTTTTTTATATCCAACCTGTATAAGCAAAGAGTTAAGTGATTTTTATTTACGGACTACTCACAACCTGTAATACTAGGTTAAATTCAAACCAAAATCTAATACTTACTAATTCTATAAGTTATTACCAAATTTAATCCAATCTAAAATATAATATTCTTTCTTTCTATTCATTATCACTAAGTTTAATTTAACTCAAATTTTATTTATTTTACTTTTATTAGTTATACATTATTTAATAGATTAAGTAAATTGTTATTATATATATTTAAAAATTAAAGTATATCTTGTGGATGTAGACTTATTCATTTCAGTCATGAGTTTTATCGAGTAGAATAATTTAATTATAATGATATTTTAATATACTAATTAAATAGTTTCTTATTATTCTAAATAATGGAAAATTGTAACAGGATAGAACATAACGTGATATTGAACCTAATTTATTTATAAAATAAAATTACTCTTTATTATCATAGATTAAAAGTTTCATATTTTTTCATGTAAATAATAACTATCAAATATGTAATTTATAAATTATTTAATTACTTTTAATTTCAATTTTCATATAACAGATCTTAATATATTATTCAAGTATAAAATCAACGTTGGATTGAGGATAAAAACAAACCCTCTACCCACAAACTCCGTGGCAAGAGAAGACTAGGAGATGGAAAGTATTTTGCTTCCTCAATCACAAACTCTTCACCATCAAACCCCAAAGGAACATAATAGTTCGTGTGAAAGCACAAAGAGGCAGAAAAAAAAAGTAGCATATTTGAATTTTTTGTGTTAACCATCTTTTAACGGGTTCACCAAGTCAGTCATTAGTTCACGTTTTCACTCGTTAGTGATAATTAAAATATTACATAAGAGATAATTACTAAAATACTTAAATTATTAGACAAGTGTCAGCAAATGAAATCAGGTTATATGACTTTTCAGAATATTTCTTTTACATCCATCTTTTCAGGTTTTTATTGGTTTGTAACATTAAACTTTTAATTGCTCAAAAAGAAAGGGCAAAAAACAGATACACTTGACAATCACTACCAACGGACTCTTAGGCCCTTCAATCTTAATATTACTTTTTTTCTTAGGGCCCATTAATAATCATGTTTAAGAAATGGTTATTTACATCACCCAAATTTATTAAAAAAAATAAAGTTTAATAAATATTTTAGTTTTAATATTTTATGAGAATTTATAATTTTTTTATATTTTTTTTTCAATTAAGTTCCAAATTTTATTTTATTTTCTTAATTGAGTTCTAAATTTCATTTTTTTTCTTAATTGAGTTCCAAATTTCATTTTTTTTCTTAATTAAGTTCCAAATTTTATTAAATCTATTAATATGATCCTTTTTTAAAAGATTCATATGTAGTGTTCATATTAATGTTTATATTTGTATATTTTTGTCATTATTCACGTGTCGTGATTTAACTTGAATGTGTTATATCTCATATAGTTAACGCCGTTAACATTAATCTAACAAAAGAAATCATATTGAAGATTTTAATAAAATTTAGAACTTAATTGAGAAAAAAAATTAAATGTAGGAAAACATTGTAAATTCTCACAAAATATTAGGATCAAAATACATATTAAACCAAAAAATAAACATAAATTATTATTTTGTTTATCATGCATTGAAACCTAATTTTACACTGTACTCTAATAATTATTCTTTATGTTATATTTTTGCAACCCTTGTTAGGGGAATATTTTTCGGAATACAAGATTAACGTGATTCCAAGAAAAGTATTAATTAGTAATTATTAACCGATACATAAACACAGATGGAAGATGTGTGAAAATATATCACCTATGGTGTACACGCCATGAGAAGACATCTTCTTATCACAAACTGATTTGAGCAAAATGTCACATTAATGTTCACTTGAAAGTTTATGAAATCATGAAAAAATATATATTTTTGATAGAGTGCTGGGGAGATTATCAAAATAGCAGTAAAAGAATTGATGAAGGTGAAAAGTATGGTTTAAATGATGATTAAGTATTGCAAAAATATGACAATAAAAATGTGGAAAGTTCAAAATTAGATTTAAGGAATAATAAAGATACAGTTTACAATTAGGGTATATAATATGCTTCAATGCATAACATACACATTATAACTTGATGTATTAATTTTCTTCTAAAAGTTTGCTTTATGAGAGTGCTTTTCGAAATTGAAATTTTTTATTTCAAAAACATAATTTTTGGAGGAAAACTTTTAAATACTTTTGAAAAGTATTTTCTGAAATAATAATTTTTACACTTCAGAAAAGTAGTTTAGGGAATGTTAAAATTCTTTTACTACTTTTAAGAAAATAATATTTTAAAAAACAAAATAATATATGGATGTATATTAATAAATTTAAGAAGTGTAAATAAGAATCGCATTGCGCAAGTGTCACTTTGAACTGTTTCTTAAGGCCCAATTTCTATATTAATGCGTGCCCAACATTAAATATTAATAAAGCCTGTACAGAATGCACAGGTCCCAATTTTTAATTTGGACTATTCTCACTACAACATTTTGGGCTTTCTTTTATCAGATTGGCTTTTGGGCTTTTCAAGAACCTGGAATTTTAAAACAGAATTTGGAATTATATATTTAAGAAAGAAATTTCAGATTACGTAATCTAAACTTTTTTATATAAATATAACCCAACTTATCCAGCTCAGAAGTAATTTTTAAATTATATATAATGATTATATAACTCAAAAATCAAAATTAAATTTCAACTGAAAAATAATTTATCTTACAAATTTATAATCTAAAAGTGTACAATGGAAAATTTTCAGAGATAAAACATAAATTTTTGTACACATAAAAGTGCAAGAACAAAGAATTGGGGGGTGAAGAAAGCCCCAGAGTTACTTCCCAGAGAAAATCAAACCTATAAAATGAAAGTAAATGCAATAAATGCAGATAGTTCAAAAACAAAACCTAATATATTGTTGCAAGATGCCAAACTGCACATTATTTTTTCTAGCTTATTCAAAAAATAAAAATAAAAACACTTTTACCCATTCAGACCAAATAGACGACCTCAGCCCTGACAGTTTTGCTTAAATTCAAATTTTTATTTAAATAGTACAAAAATTACGTGTATAAAAATTCTTTTAAATAAGTTATTTCACTCTCCTTCGTGTAAGAAATATTTGGTATTTAAAATTGAATTCTAAATTTTTCAAGGTGAACTCAGGGATTAAGGTATGTTTGATTTTTTTTTTTTACGTAGTGGAAGGAAGTTCAACAGAATGCGAAAAGACAAAAATAACAATTTCTATGGCTTACATGAGAACAGAGACTAAGACGATGGAATTCATTTGAGACACACTCATAAAAAATAAACTTCCTCTAATAGAAGAGAGCTTAATTTTTTTTCAACTTTCTTACAATTTTTTTAAATATAGAATAAATAATTTTGTTAAAAAAATTGGTGAAAATTATTTTTGAGTTAAATTTAATAAATTCAATTAACTAAAAATATAAATTTATTTATTTATTTTTACTCCCTAGTTCACTTATTAAAAAATTTTGGATTCCTTTCTTCAACTTTTTCCTTCGTATTATCTATTTCAAATAATAATATATATTGTCTACAATATATTTCTTTTACTTCGATCTTTCTTTTTTCTTTTCTTTTGTCCCTTTTCTCACTCTCTTGTCAGTTTTTTTTTATTAATTAACATGCCCCTTTTTAGTTAAAAATATAGTGAAGAAATAAAAGAGTGATTTAGATTCTCAGTTTTACATTATAATTTTTCCATTTTAATAAATTTTATATATTATTATTTAAGAATGTAATAATATTATAAATAATTAAATATGGAAATATTTTATTAAAAATATAGCATTTAATATCATCAATATATTATTATTATATTTTTAGTAAAACTCTTTGTTTACCATTTTTTTCAAATATGCTTATTGAAGTAGTTAGAATTAAACTGTTTTAACATTTGCTTCATTGATTATTATTTTTACAGTTTTCTAGAACATTATCTTAGAGTCTATGAAAAGAGTGCTTGGAATTTTAATTGAAGCAGCTTTAGTTTCATGTAAGTAATTATATCTTTTATTCAATGAAAAGGATTAATATATATCAGTAATAACGGGTGCCATATCCGTACTGCAACATATCCTACCCTTAATTTCCACCCTCTTCTTTTCTTTAGTAACAAGCAATTCAAGGTAGGAGGCAAGTTGTTAACAAGATGACCTTCCATAAAAGTAGAACAAACCTTTTAAAAAAGAATTCATTAAGTATAAGTGTTCATGGAATATGCTGGAATGTGTTTTTCTTTCCCCAACCTATTTTGAATTTTTTATAGGACTGTCTGTTTATAACTAATTATACCCAACATTATCAAACTTATAATATATGAAATAAACATTATTTATGTGAATCCTAATATTACGTATTGATAGATTATAAAAGTAATAAGTAAATATAAAACTAATGTTAAGATATTATAAAACTACTAATTCAGACTTAAATTCTAACATAAATTGGTAAGATCAAAAAACATAAAATTAGGTTTAGGAAAACTCAGTTTGTGTAGAAATTTATGCAGTTGGGGGAGAAGTTTCAATGACAATATGAGTAGAGCTTACAAAATGAAGAATTTTTTATGTAAAGGAAAGAAGAAAAACTTTTGGTGTTGATAGTTTACATTACAGTTCACACTATCGCCCCGTAAAGTCCACGTAAACATGAGCTCAAAGTACAGACCAGACACTGACAAAAACCCAGCTGGGAGATAAAGAGAAAGAAGGTAATGCATGATTTCTGTAAAAAATATTAAAATTTGTATGTCGTGCTTACTTTTGCATGTATGATTACCCTATAGCAATAGATGGAATCTATGGTGCATGGAAAATTAGAGACCGTCGTACGTTAGGTATAACTCTTACCAACTCATAATAAAGAGAACATTAACTCCGACAAAAATCTTGCGTGAAACAAATGTTGGAGTGTTTCATTAGCTTTTGGAATTTGGGCACCGCCACAGATGACTCAAAAATTGTATTGGAGAACTTGGAGCGGAAGATAGGGGATATCTCCACCTCTTTATGAACCATGAAAAAGTTTGTTCTATAAAAAGCAAAGCAGGGACCAAAAGATTGTCCAAAGTCTTATAGAAGACACTTATATATCACACTTTATGTTGCACGGTGGAACACTGCCAACTTCTTACTATTACATGTGACTCCATGGTGTGTCGGATCAAATTAAACCTTAATTTATAATTCATATTTTTCATTTTTTTACATCTAATAAGAACTTCAAACGAGAATCAAATCTTTTTTGGAATGCATGTGTTAATTACTTTCCCAACCATATACAAAACATCATATTAATTAAGCGAACCAATACATATCCGAAGAGGAAATTAACATCCCACCCATATGGCAGTGTCCCACAGTTTTCCCTTTTCATTGTTGCATTTGGAAAAAAGTAATGTTCCACAAGGATACAAATGCTGGAACATATAGGCTAATGTCTTGACTATATCTCCCTTTCGATAAGGCAAAGTTAGAAGAGAAGACCAAAATGCTTTCGGCAACTAGCTAGGCTAGAGCATACAGTACGTCCATTCTTGAAGTCATCGTCCTCCAGCTTTGAACTTTTTATTATTTTTAGTCCACGAAACATATCTACTGATTCTTTGTATTGTTAATGGGAAGTGATGCATTGGCTTTGTCAAGGGACAGAATCTGCAGGATGCTGTGTCACTTAGAAAAACAGGCTCATGGATAACTGCAGAATTGCATGCGCATGAGCAAAGGTTAAATCAAATAATATTTTCTTGTTCAGCAAAACGTGTGTGTGTGTATATATTTACATGCGGTTAAATCAAATAATATACCCTCACCTGGACTATATACCCATGAATGCAGCCAACGAATCGTGTTTGACTAATTAACCAGAAAGGAATAGAGATTATATAGCTAAATATTTCACATGGTAAAACTTACACCCAGTCTAATTTATATAAATCGTATCAATCTCAGCTCATGCATTGGTAAGCAAATGTAGAACTGTATAGGAAAAAACAATTAAGATTAGCAATGTTAAATCAAATAAAACAAATTGTTTTAGATTTTCTTTCATAATTTATTGTCATAATAAAGTGCAACTTCAGATTTTTAAGGTTAATACGACTTTGTTACATATGTTAAATGCACCTCTTTCTTTTCTATTAAATTTATTTTAAAATTTGTGTTGTGTCATATTTAAAAACAAATTCATAGAAATTCAAATGAACTTTGTTTCGAATAATTATTGTTACAATAATATTATCTTTAACCTAAATCTTAAAATAATAAATTATGATTTTTTTTATTGCTCTCATATTCATTCTTATTTAATATACACTTTCAACTCTCCAACAAATTATATATATATATATATATATATATATATCAAAAGAAAAATAACTAATAGAAAATAATTAAAAGAATTAACAAACTCAAAACTAATTGAATATATAACGAATTCTTACTAATTAAGAGCCTTTCTAAAATTGGGAAAGGATATTAAACATTCACGAGTTGGAGAATGGAGAAGAGCGAGTAAAATATAAATAGAGAAAAAATTCTTCAAAATGTTGACCAGTTGAAGTGAGAATAAATTTGGAAGGAGTTTAATTAACCTAAAATATTGACTTTTTTGTGAATAATATGACAATATATTTTGGTGTGATTTATCTGTTCCTGGAACATCTAATTAGAAGCAATTTGCAAAGTTAATCAATTATCATAATAGTTAAAAGATAGTTGGGTAAATGATATGTGTATGTCTTCCAATAAATGTGTGAATCACTAAAGCTCACATGTTGTTGAGAAAAAGGCACAATACTCAACCTCAAATGGACTTTGAGATGTGAATTGTTTTTTTATTTCCACGAGATAAAAGTGTTTAAGATAAATAGAGAAGCCTCTAAAAGCTTTGAGTTCATGTTATTGGCAAGAAAGGTTATATTTAAGAAGAGTAATGATATGTTAACATCCCCAATAAATTCACACAATATGTTGATATCCACTATATTGTCCTTCTCCTCTATTTTTTTTGACAATTACAAAATTTTATTTTTCCTAATTGTTATATTACACTCAAAAATTGGTTCAAAAGTAGTTGTGTAGAGTGTAAAGAGGTTATTTTCCGTTCACGAAATGTTATTTATCCACCAAGAGTTTTGTTGTATTGTATCTGTGTGGCAAACATTCAACATCATGGAAATTCAAACTCTATGCTAACTTCTATCAATGATGGATCCATTAGAGGGTAAGGGAGCCTTCGTCCCCCCCACAGCTGCCAGATTGAATTGTACAAGTTTATGAAACTTTTTGTTTTATTCATATTTCATTTTTTTATTTTAATTTATTTTTACCTTGCACTCCTTACATGTTTTTATTCTCACTGCTGATCTCATTAAACTTTTATTCTAAGCATAACATTGTTTAAACAGGCAAAGCTAAAATTTAAAAATGTAACTTTTTATTCTAAAGAAAACTATAATATTCTTATGGAGTTATTGGATTAATAATAACAACATGATTAACTTCTTACCCATTTATTTAAGTTCACTCTTGCTATGGATAGTTCCACCTCAAGGATTTTTAAATTTGTGAGTATCTTTTTAAATAATCTACTGAAATGGCTAAATTTAAAATAAATAGAGCTACATATGAGTTATATTAATTTTAAAACAATATTTCTAACGAAGAAACATCACTACTAATAAAAATATTATTTTAAATAGGACTTCTAATTGAATTCATGTTTTAAAATATTATTTCAATTCTTAAAGAATACAAAATATAAAATTATATTTTTAATCACAAATTATATAAATTTAAAAGAATAAAAAGTTAAATTGTGTTTTAAAACACAACTTATTGAACTCTCCCTCAATCCATAATCCATACGATAGAAAAATTAAAAGTCAAATATTATTAACTTACTAAACCCAAAACCTTAAGTAAGTACATCAACTCAACTTCTTTCGAAACTCAAAAAACTTTCTTGACGCAATTTCTGTAACTAAAAGTATTTAGAAAAGTAAAGTATTTTTTTTAATCAATGAAGGTAAAATACGTATTTACATGAGGTACTTTATATATACAGAAATGTTCTAAGGTGCAGTCCTGATTGTACCTTCCTTTTCTAGGTGTATCAGCTATCTTACATATAAATATTCCCTTAGATAAGCAAAGAATAATTAAGAATATAACCTTAAAACTGTTATGAACTCATGAATTAATGATTTGATACAATGATACCGTGACAACCTTCACACACAGTCACCCAGTCTCAATGATAGTTTTATAAGTAAGTCGAAAATGTTTAAGGTACACATACTTTTATACCAACTCTTACATTGTTCTTGCATGTAACAGCACCAAAATTTGTCTCACAGAAAATACCAGAAATCGGAAATTCTATCAAGAATATTCTCATCATCTTGAGTTGGTGTATTATTATTATTATTTGAAAGGTTTGATGAATTATAGTTGAAAGGGGGAGTGCAGCAGAAGAAGTGCCGAAATAAGCCAAGACAAAAATACAAACCGATCCCACTTGGTGAAGGCAACAATACATGATGGTGAAGATGCCGCGGATTAAAGTGACAAAACCACGGAAGGACCTTGATCGCTTGCTTGCTGGTGTTGGACTCTTATCATGTATAGCAAATAGATTAAATTTGATGGTAGTGAAACTAAACTGTTGTGAAACATGATGGGTAGCTAGCTGTTACAAGGTAATAACCTGACAATGAAGCATATAGATGGGTGCCTCACTCGCAATCGCATCATTTCTTATCAGAGACTATTTAGTGATTGATCAATGATTGAGTTGAGAGATTAATCTGTGCATGATCATGGATTATCGGAAGCAGACCCATGGGGCCCAAAATTAGAATACTAAAATTGTTGTATGGGTTATGGGTGAAAGAGCATTATTATGAGAAGCAAAAGGCCATGTTCATTTGACCCTTCGTGTCGCCATCAACAAGGGAAAGGGCCTTTATCTGCAGCTTGCTAGCTAGGTAGCTCCTACCATGATCCAGGAACAAGGAAACCCTAACAGTCCCTCTCTCTCCCCGCCCCCCCCCCACTTGCATTATTCAAATTGCGCAGGTGTTCTCTGTTCCCTAACATGTGCTACATCATGTGAAACCCACATGTCACCCATACCACGTAATCAAATTGTCACATCCTGCCCAAATATCTATGTCAAACCAACCAAGTAGGGTACCAGCGCCACTTTACTTTCCATTTAATAATTTAATACAATTTCATTCCATTATAATTAGTTGGATTAAGTCATACAATTAATTAATTTCAAAAATAATCATTCATTTATTCAAAAACTATTTTTAATTTTTAATAATCATAACATAATAATATTTATAAAATGATCATCTAATAAAATATATTCTTTTGCAATAATTTTTTTATGATAAAGTTGTTAGATAAATAATATATATTTATTATTATATATTCAAACTAAGTTTACTTTATCAATTATTTATTATTCAATCAGTTTTAATTACGTACACTAAATAAAATCATTATTAATTCAAGCAATACAAAGCTAACTAAATTGAATTATGTGCAACCCACTTTAGGAACTCGGTTAATTCAAATCATACTATATACCTACTTTCATTTTGCCAACTTTTTGTCTTCATTCTTCTTACATACATACAACCAACCAAACAAGGATGTTTTACTGTATTGTCTATAGTTTCTCTTATAGTATAGTCTTATTTTATTAACTATATATGCTAAAAATTGATTTTCTGACTAATTTGAATTTTAAACATTAGAATCCACGTATTTTAAACATGTCTTACATTTCTGTGTAGTTCTCTTTCCACCAATAAAATTTTAATATATTATTATATTAGATAGGTAAGGTTTTTCACTTATTTTTTTATTTTTTATTTTATCCACTTATATTTAATATGATATTTTTAACTTCTATCTTATTAGATTTTAAAGAATATCTGATATTCTTTTATTTTTAATATTTTATTTCAAATATTTTTTTTACTGATTTCTTTTTTTAATAAAAGCTTTAAATTTAATAAAATTATTGTATAGTTTCTAAAATAATAAAAATAAATTAGAAATGAATTTTTTTAAAAATAAATAATTTTTAAAAATTTTCTTAATTTAATATTTATTGTATTTCATACACCTTTAACTATTTGAATTCAATTATTTTTTCTTATTAACATCATTTTAATTAAAATAAAAAATAATTCATTCACAATTAAAATTGACTGTAAATTAGAAAAATTAAGAATTAGTTATTCATAATTAAAATTTATATGTCATTTATTAATATAAAAAATACTTTATTATTAATATATATTATTATGAGAATTAAAAATTAATCACTCACAATTAAAATTTATGTGTTAGTTACTGATATAAAAAATTATTTCATTATTAATATATATTATTATAAGAGAAAAAAATTAATTAAATAAAAAAGTATAAGAATTATTTATTTTAAAAAAAATTCTTTTTTAATTTATTATTATTTTAAAACTGTATAATTAAAAAAGAGGAAGAGATGAGAAAAATATTTAAAAGAATATTAATAATGAAAAAGTATAAAAAATTGTTATAATGATATGTAGGAAGATAAAAAGATTAAAAATTAGAAAAATGACATTAAATACATATGGATAAAATAAAATAAAAATAAGTGAAATGTTAATATGTTTATTTTAATTGTGAGTCAAAATTTAATTGGTGGAAGGGAGAGATATGAGAAAAATGATTTTTATTTATTTTAAAGATAGGTTTAGATAAAATTTATTATTATATCAATTTGATTCAAGGCTATATATATTTAAAAAAAATATAAGTTTAATAACTATACTATTAGTATAAGAACATGTACAGTATCAAGTAATTAGAAGTAATTGTTAATTTGATTCATAAGGTAATTATTATAAAAGTCAGTAAATTACTGATAGGAAGGGACATGTAATGGGTTCAGGTTTAAAAAACTATACCTTATGTATTTTAAGGATGGTTTCGAGGTATATTTTGAAGAATCTCAACTCGGTCCAATATTATATATTATTATAAAAATACTTTTTCAAAAAAATAGTTATACACTCACAAAAATTGATCTAGGAAAATTTTGTCAAAAATATGAGTTTCTAGTATATATTTTCGAAAGTCCTAATAGACTCTTTAGTCATTTAGCTTTATTGAAAATCTAATAAAACTATTTAATGATGTTTTGATTCTGTAAAGAAAGATATTGTTTACGTATATTCTTTGTTAATATAAATATGTTTCATGGAATTTAGATATAATGGAATTTTCTGTATATACAACCTTAAATTATATGTTTGAGATTATCGTTTAAATTATATTTGAATAAGAGTTTATTAAGAGAAAAATCTTGGATTGAGTATCTCATTCATTATCTTCATTTTCTGTTTGTGTGGGTAGAAGATAATATTTTACAACATACAACTTTTATTTAAAAAATAATATTTTATTTAATATGGTATTAAATTTATATTTATTATTTTAAATTGTAAAATATATGTTAGTTGATGTTTATGTGTATTTCCTTAATTTTATGATTTAATTATGCGTAATACCAAGATTAATATATATAATAAGCCTGTCAAATTAAAATTGTTCATACATTAATTAGATTCTTTTAGCAGTATTAAGGAGAGAAACTGCTCCTAGAATAATTAGATTTTCCCACCAATATTATAAAGAAAAATCAAATTACATTGATATATTAAACTGTTTATATGAATAAAAAAACACTACTTGTTGCTTATAAAAAATTTAAATTAATTATTGCATTATTATTGTGTTGTTTTATATTCAATTTTAAATGCTTTATAAGACGCATATGCAAATTTATTCCGTATCTTTTTTCTGAAATTAAGTAATAGATACATAATTATTTCAGGAATTAAATAATATATTATTATCTAATTACAAATCAATGTATTAGAATCTAGTAAAAATCACTATATAAGTTAAGCTTATTAAATTTTACGATAATTATATTAAAAAAATTAGTGTATATGGTTAATTAACTCTCTCTAAAACTATATTATATTATAATCATTAAAAAAACATAATCAGTTACCAGATTTTTCCTTCTTCCAGTTTGATTTGTTTTCCTTTTTCTTTATCGTTAGTTAGTAATTTAGTATTTCTGGACAACTTCCTCTCTCTCTCTCTATATATATATATATAAAGAATTTATTAATGTGGAGAATTTCATTTGATCAATCATGAGGAGCTAAGATTAGAATAAAATGTAAGAAGAAAATCTTGAAGTGGTGGCCCCTTTGGATGTGCGTATAACTAGAGTTATGGTTGAAGAAGCTTTTGTTGATCTTTTGTCTTAGATGATATTGTATATTTTTGGATTCTCCAAAATGCAATATAGATACACTTCATGTTCTGCTGCCATCCGAAATCTGAGACTTGTTCTTCAAATCTTAACAGAAAACCGTGTTGACATGTTTTCTGTTTTGGGTTCCAAGGGAGGATAATTATTTTATCAGAAGAACAATAATTTTAATACTCGCGCCTGTAATCATGCTCAAACCTACCAGAGAGACGAACCTCATGATATGTTATAGTTAGTTGTACCCATAGAGCATTAATTGTTCAAAGTGAAGGCGTATATGTAGCTAAAAAACAGATTATTTAGGGTTTTGGGCACATGCATGTAGTTGACAATAATCTTGAAATCGACCAAAATTCCCAAACTTAAAATTTTATAAATGTAATCACAGTTTCTTCATATGAGTCTGCCATTGATAATTAATGAAGTCCTTTGTTGGAAAGCTTTTGTTCACATGTAAGGAGGATGGGTGGTATATAATTAAGATGGCAAGCAACTAAGAGCATTTAATAGTCTAATTATTTATTAAAATACATGACAACAGAATAATTAAGAAACCAAAGACTTAAATCTCTTATTAAGAAGTAATGATATCCTATATATGTTATTAGTTTAAGTGGATCCCTCCCCAGTCCCTATCTACAAGTTGCTACATAGTCCATGGAATAGAATGGGATTGGTGCAAATTAAATTTCAAGTTTCTTAAGGCAACAGCGACCTCCATTATTGACACCTGTCTACTACCATCAGGATATTCAATTCAAGAAATATATATATATATATATATATATATATATGAAATATGACACTCCAATTTTTTGAAATATTTCTCAAAAATAAAACAAAGAAAATCAAATTCATTATATATTGAAATTAATTTATGCATAAATTATTAAAAAAATCACATGAAAGTTCTGCAAAATTTATAATGACATTGGAGGCTTTGACTCTTAGAAAATTCTCTGGTACTCACTCTATATGCAATACTTTAGCTTAAAATTTGGTTGACATGACCCGGAGATTCAATTTCTGGTTTGCCTGTATTCTAAAAACAAAACAAACAAACAAAACATAAACCTTTCTACTTTAAATGGAATTATTGTTGTAAAAAAAGGAATTAATCTTTTAGACATAAATTAAATTAATTAACATAAAAATTAAAAACAATAAAAATTCATAATTCATAATTGAAAAATAAAAATATCATATTCAAAAATCAACTTCATTATACAAAGTAATATGGATTTAATGGATTTGGATCCATATGGATTGGATCTCACAATATAGATTATATTGTCCACCCTCTTTTATATATATAGAAATTATTTCTTAAAGTAGCTAGCTTATTGTACCAGAAAAGCAACTTCCAAAGTCAAGAAACTTCCAAAGTAACTTGATAAAACCTCCAAAGCTTCAACTTATACAACTAATTTCTCTACTTGTATAGATTACTAGTACATTTTTATTCTTCAGTTGATTCTAACAAATAAAGTTTAAAAGTAATACAAGTCTACCTTATCTATCAATTAGTTTCTTTCCAAACTTGTTATGCCATTGTGAATTGTTTCAGAAGTTTTAAAAATGTTTTTTAAAGTCAGACAACGAAGAAATATCATAGGTCCTATTGGAAGATAACAATTTCAATTACATTTTTTTTTCATGTTGATATATTTTATGGATTATTTTATGTGCGACTTCAAATATTATTTAATGAAATTTTTTTAAAATTTGAGATAGTTAAGACTTACTTAATTTATTAAAAAAATTTATTGTGAAATTATTTTCATAAAAAATATTATACTTTATTTCAATTATATATTTATATTTTCGCTCTATCGTGAGAAATATTTATTTAGTGTGTATAGAAAGGGTTGATTATTTAGTAAATTAAAAATATGTACATAATCAATTGTAGACATTATCAAAATATATCTCGTATATAAATTAATGGTTATTTATGAAAATAATGATCAAGGTCGTTAGTAGATTCGATTTGAGATGGAAAGAGAATCACAAAAACTTTCCCACCCATGTTCTTTTGTTATTATGCGAGTTCAATTTGGTACACATGAATATATTTGTTTTTCATGAATATATAGTATATATTTTTATAGGAATATCATTATGAAATGAATAATACGGAATATTATACCCTAGTTTCGTGATAGGTTGGTGCTTGCAGAGGATATATATATATATATATATGTATGTATGTATATATATATATATGTATGTATATATATATATATATATGTATGTATGTATAGTTATAATATACTATTCGAGTGTGAACGCATGACCTTATCGGAACTTATAAAGGTATGGTCTGCTACTAACATGGGCATACATAGACAAGTAGCAAGATTAGGGATCTATTTACTAATTTCATACAATACTTTATTCTAAATAATAAAAATCTGTTGTGATTCTATTATTTTACATAAATCTTTAAAAGTGGAAAATACATAAAAATAAGATAACATTATTTTGGTGATTACCAAAAGTCTTGACTTTTTCTTAAGACTGTGGATTATTTTTATGAGTTAGGACTATTTTGGTGGAGTTAAATGTATTTTTGTTGTTTTGCATAATACAAACTGAATCATGTAACACATAGAATAGGAGAGTCTTGAACCTGAGCTATAGCGTGTGGAAGTGAGACATGTGATTGCAGTGCATGCGTAATTTAGTGAACGTGTCAAGGATGTGTGGGTGAACTGCGAAGGTGATTAGGTAGTGTTTTCCTGGGCTTTCTCAAGCTCGTCGAAATTCAAAACATCAATTCAAACAGCTTTATGCCTTGTAGAGTCAAAAAAATAGCTTTATGCTTTGTTAATTCTCGAAAAGCGACTCAAAACTTCAATAGAGCTTGCGATTCGTGGAGGGACAGCCAGCACATACATACGTACTCGTCACCGCAAAATCTGTTCCAGACAAAATAACTTTTTCAGCAGTGATTGTTATGATTACTCCCAGAAAGTTCAACAAACCAAAGTGTTCTCAACACTTTAAAATACGATTTCTTGCAAGAAACTCCACCGCACTTTTTCTTTGCGTAGTTGGTTGCCAGATTTAAATAAACCTGTAATTCCATTCTTCAAACCTCAACGTCTCCCCCCACAGATTTCAGAGTTACATTATTTATATTTTAGTTTTTACATCTTTACTTCTACTTTTTTCCCCCTATTTTTCTGTTCTACGAAAAACAGGCATAAATTTAATTGCTCAAATTTTACTTGGTTTTTACAGCACATTGGGTAGCCCTTTCTTACGGTCGAAGAGAAAAAGGTGGAGCTCCCTACGTCCTTGTCTTAAAGAATAGCCCATAAAACGGGAAAAAAGATATACTACGATATACCAGAAAATGTTAATATATGAAAGCTTATTGACTTTTTGGCGTCTGACCCACACTCTGCAAATTCTCCTTCTCATACGCCTAGAAAAATGTTATGGTTGAAAACGGTGAAATTGGTATGAAGGTCGGTTTGTTGAATACGGGCCGTCAACATCGGCAGCCCAACCCATCATCGTCGGCCGTTTATCTCGCCGGTGCCGTAAATTACGTACAAGTAAGCTCTTGTAAGTAGTGTGCCCCGTTCAACACATGTCAAGGAGGCTGTATGCACACATAACAATAAGATACTGGAAGAACATCATCATATATCCATCTTCACAATTAAGAGTTTCTTTATTGCAATATTCTATTAAAGTACTTCAACTATTATTTAAACTGGGATCAAATTAACTAGCATTATATACTAATCAAACTTCTCATTGATCATACCAAGAAGATTTCCATATGATGGAAGAAATTAATGTAATTAATACACAGTCGTATAAATAAAACTTTTCATTAATGATTCTAGGGAGATTTTGTAGGGGAATTAATGACTGAGATATGGAACAACTTATACAAACAAGGCTGACTAGAAGTCCAACCACTTCACATCCACATGGACAGAGTGCTTTCTTGTTTCTCTCTCTCTACATTAATTTTATCACAAAAAATAAAGAAAAAAATTGGAAATTCTTTTAAACTCCGCCAAAAATATTGGGGAGGCATAAAAAGGAAAAAAAAAAAGAAATTTGAAATGAATTTATGCATGAGCGACACGCATAGACTAAGACCAGGCTACCGTTCTTCCTGTTCGCGATGATCGCGAGACGATAACCGGAAAACCCACTTGGTGAGAGACTTTCTTTTGGAGGTTCCGTTGAACAGAGCACTCCTCTGAGTGCAGGTGGACTCAGCAACAAAGTTCTTCAAGCGTTTCATGGCCAAGGTGAGAGTCTCCTCGGACATGTTAGCGAAACACACACGGAACCACCCTGGCTCAGTGCAATGGCACGATGACCCAGGAGAAATGTTTAATCCAACTTGGTACACTATTTTCTTCCACAGCTCCATCTCAGCTTCGAACGTGTTCGAATGCAAAAGGTGCCTCATGTCAACCCAGCAAAACAACCCCGCATTGCTCTCCAGGCAAGAAATACCAGCTTTTTGTAACCCCGAAACCATCATTCTCTGTCGTCGTTTAAGCCTCTTCTGATTCTCAACGATGTAGTTTCGGGTGAACTTCTTGTCTCCCAGCATGGCAGAGAGGAGGTACTGTGTCTGCGAAGAGACCAACCCAAAGCTCGACATCTTTGTTGCGGCGGCAACCACGGTGTCGTTTTCCGAGTATATAGCGCCGATGCGGAAACCCGGCAAACCCAAGTCTTTGGAGAGACTGTAGACAACGTGAACTCTGTTCCAGATTCCGTCAGTATCATTTCGTTCCTTGAGGATTTCCATAATACTGACGAAGCCTGGGGAGCTAAAAACCGTCCCGGAGTATATCTCGTCGCTTATCAAATGCATGTCGTTTTTCTCTTTGATGAAGTCGACGAGAAGGTTCAATTCACTCCGAGACATTGTGGTGCCTAGCGGGTTTGACGGGTTTGTCACCAAAACGCCTTTCACTCTCAGGTTGCGCTTGCTTGCCTCCTCGTAAGCCTGTTTCAAAGCTGACTCCGTAATTTGGAAGTTGTTAGAACTTGTGCATTGTATTGGAACAATCTCAGCACCAGTTCTCCACTTGAGGTCTCTGTCAAATCTGTATACAACAAAGCAAGGTCAGAGGAATGTATAAAAAAATATAAAATTAAAGTTACGTAATATTTTGCAGCATGAAGTAGAATATAAGTGATAAGATTAAGATAAAAGTATACGCACCCTGGGTAATAAGGAGTGGGAAGGAGGAATGCTTCTCCTTGTTCAGCGAGACAGAACATTAAGGTTTCGTTGGCGGAAGTGGCACCGGCAGTGAGAACGATGTGGTTGGGGTCGAAAGTGACTTTGTTACCTCTGATTTCAGACATGAAATCTACCAATGCCTTTTTGAAGGAAGGGAGACCGTGGTAGTCTTGGAAGAGAGCTAGTTCTCTGAATATGGACTTGCCGTCTCGTTTGAAGCCTGCCACGTCAGGGTTCTTATCCAGCCATGACTCTAGGAGGTCGAAAGAGAGCTGCAATGCAGAAGATAAATTTTGTGAGTCAATCGAGTTTTAACGTAAGTAATAGAATAAGACAGTGGTTATTTTGAAAGAAAAAAGAAAAAAAACCAATGTCTAACCTGATTCTCTGCTAAACCCATTTGGATAATTCCTTTGGGGTTATGGATCTCATCGTAAGGGTTTTTTTCGTATTCCTGCCATCCTAAAAAGTATGAAGAGTCTTGGCCGTGACTATTGCACGTTGCTTTTGTGGACAAGAGCCTCATTTTTGTGTGTTTTGGATGGTAGGAAGGAATGAAGAGGTGATCACAACTAAGTTGATCGCTGAAGGAAGGAGAAGAGAAGAGAAGAGAAGAAGAATGTTTGGAGTGGAATGTTGAAGAGGATTTGGTGTGTAGAGGAGTAAGGTTGGTTATATATTTATAGCGCAAGTCCTAAAGGGGTAGAGAGCCAGGTGGCAATGCAGAAACTCTTTGACTATAAAAAACGTAGGCTTTCTGGAGAAGAGAGAGATAGAGAGAGAGAGAGAGAGAGAGAGAGGAGACAGAAACTTTGAATAAATGGGTTTAATTTAAAAGCGCTTTTGTCCACCGCCCCAACCATGTCACGAGAAGTCCACGCTCCCTAGTATCGCTGAATAACGAGCAGGGACTAAAATGTTATTGACACTATTTGTGGAAAGTGTCTCCCACCGGGTATAATCTCGCGTGGGATTTTGAGTTTATACGAGTCAAGAAATAATGAATGTTTTTGTTGTGTTTGTTGTTTTTATTGGCATCAACTCAAGTCGTATTAATTATGTCTAGGTTGGTTAGAACGTAATGTTAATTGCGTAGATGCAGATAATGAAGTGAATAATAGGAATAGAGGGAAGGGAATGGTAAGTTAAGAGAGAGTTGATAGGGTATTTTTAGTTTGCGAACTTGGTAGAGACGCCGAGAACGCCATACTTGTAGCAAATCTCATGGAAAGTGGGTCAGAGTGACCCACGAGGTCCATCAAAAGTTAATATGGAGCCTTAGGGATGGTCCATATGCTCCCTGTTACCCTAACCCAGTCCAAGTTATGTCGGCCACCACTTTTTAACCTCGCCCAACATGTCCCCACTGTCTCACCATTGCCACTGCCTAGCAAACTAACAAATTTCTTGATTTGGAGTGTGGACTATAGAATCTCAATCGGCCATCAACACAATATCACTCATACGTTTCTCCCCTTCCATATACGTTTTAATTATACTCTCGCAGCTAGAGTTAGAGATTGCATCACGTAAGCATATCGATTACGGAATATCAATTTCATTGGTCAAACTTTCCAATCCTTATACTCCATATAATAATTCTCATTAATTCAACCATATACCATACAAAAGCTAAACAAGTAAAATCCTATATAACTGCAACTTGCCATGTGACATGTGTGTCAATGCCCGCTTCTTTACCTAAAATACCTCTTCCCTTTTTATTTTGTCTGCCTCATTGTTACCGTTCCAATACAATAGAAGAAACATTTTTTGCGCTTCAACACTCTCCTATTCATAAGCTACTCTTCTTCACTTCTCCTCTATTTTGTTTACTTGTCGCGCAAATTATATTTCAACTCTATTTTTTAAAACAAATACAACTCTTAAATCCTTCAGCCAATAAATAATTATTACATCGCAAAAAATATACCATAATTTAAAACCCAGGGTTTGATTTTCTTCTGTAACCACGATAATCATAGTTTGTTTTCTTACGATTATAAAATTATGATAACAAAGATTCTCAATCAAGTGAGGCCCACTCTAAAAGGAGATGATGAGGCAGGGTAATACTTTCTAGATATCTAAAAAGGTCGAAGATTGGTTAATCTGTTCAGGGGTGGAACTATAATATAAAATATACAACGCAAGATAAAAAAACACAAATTCAAACATAAATAATTACAAATTTAGGAAATTAGAGGAAGGTGACCCTTGATCTGAGAATCAAATCTCTGGTCGTTATTACTTTGTCTGTTTCCATATCTCTCATAAAAAAATACTGACTTTTCCTCTCTTTTTTTTACCATTTTACAAATCAGAGTAGTTATTTATTACCTTTATTAATAATTATTTTTCTTAAAAACATAGTTACTTATTTTTAATATAATCTCTCGTATTAATCATGCTTTTCTTATTCACAAAACTTAATTTTGATGTCATGTTTAAAAGATTTAAGTCTAAAAGGGTCACTTTTAACTGACTTTTTCATAAGACACGAGAGAAAAAAGAAAAAAGAAAATAGAAACAAATTTACAGAAGTTATCTCAATTTGTTATTTTTTTTTCAAACTTGTATAAGCTAGTTGCAGAGAATTTTATTTTTTTTCTTATATTTTTCCTTTAAAATTTTAATGGAGAAGTTTATGCAAATAGATCTAACTTAAGCGAAAAACTTAATTTCATGATTTTTTTGTTTCGTTAAAAATAATTATCACTACTTATTACTAAACAAAGACAATATTATATTTTTATTGTGACTTTATATATCATCATTTGTATATTTATTAATTTGAATGTGTTAATTATTTCTTATTTGGTTTTTCTTAAATCTCAATGACTCGTAAATTCTTTGAATAATTTTCTTTTAATGTTTTTTCTCTTCGCCGAAAAAAAACAACCACTTATATTCATCTTTATTTTAATTCAATTATGTATATTTTGTTTTCTAAAATATATAAGCATTTTATAATTTTTAGTTTATTAAATTTAAAATACCCGTGATGAGATAAATGTGTATTCGTTACTTTCAGTTGTTAAACATTAAAAAACAGAAGAGATTAAGGAATAGAGAATGCTATTAGACTGTTTTAAAGAAAGAAAATGTGTAAAGCAAAAAAGAAAGAGAGTAAAGGCACGTCATTTGGCTTCAAAGTAAGTTAAATTTAATGTATTTTTTGAAATAAAAAATGTTTTTTTTTTCATTTGAGAAGAGGAAATGTGAAACAGAGAAAGTCCTGAATGTAGTTTCGCCCCTAGGTTTTTGTATAAACAAGAGGCATATGTGTGTGTGTGTATAATTTAGTAAAAGGAAAAAGAATGCATAAAAATTATAGGAAGTTGGTGGCATGCGAAGATTTTAAAAATAAAAAAAAGGGAAATGAAGTAATAATAATTGGAGATGAGTTGGAAGGTGTGATCCGCCCTTAGTTTTTTTTAGCTACCTGATTTCATGATAGTTTTAAAATGGATAAATCACATGCATTAGGTGAAGTGATAGGGTCACATAAGCCAAAAAAACAATTCATTTCTTTTTAGTTATATCCCTGTTAGTTAGTTGGTTGGCACAGTTAAAAGTTGAGACAAGGGTGAAACCATTCATCTATTTTAAGCAAATGCAACAAGGTGACCACAGTGACAGTTAAATACTCCATAGCTTAGCTGGCTCAGGTAGTTACTTACACTCTACTCACTTTCACTGTCATTGCGCCACTCTACGTTCACCACCATTCCCGCTCACTGATTTCCATTTCTCCCATTTTTCCATATTTAACTTTTTTTTAATTCTCAAAACCATTTATATTTTACAATTTCCTTTTTTTAATTAAATACTTTTTAAATATATGTCCCTGTTCAATACCTCTTCTACCTTCCATAAGTACAAATTCGTAATTAATAATTTATAAATTCTTACTACTTGTACTTAAATATTAAAGAAGGGCTTTTATTCCAATTTTGCATCTTAAATATCTTTAATCTATAGAAATTTAATAATTAAAATATTTACATTCAAATTTTTTAACTAATAAATAACCGGGTTAGATCTTTGACATCAAAATAAAAATTGTGATTGGAAATATCATTTTTAATAAAATGAAGCAGAAATTCCTTTCTTTTACAATATTGTGGTTATTGTTGATATGAGAATTTTTTTTTACATGTATTATTTAATATTAGTAGGAAAGAAAGACTTTGCGTCTTCATATATTTTTCTAAAAATATTACGAATAATGATTATTTCATGTATTTATATTTCTTAAAGAAAAATAAAAATAAATTGATATCGATGATTAGGCAAGAAAATAGAAAGTTACATTTTTTAAATGTTATTGATTATTTTTAAGATTTTAAGATTTTTTTATTTTAAAATATAATTAAAGATAAAATAAAAATATAAAATAAGTATACGAGAAGGAAAATCCTCTTCAATATTTAATCACTTTACTACTATATAATTGAGTTGGACATAAAATTTTTAAATATCTCCAAATTATATAAAAGAAAAAAAAAGTTACATTTTTTAAAGAAAAATAAAAATAAATTGATATCGGTGATTAGGAAAGAAAATAGAAAGTTACATTTTTTAAATGTTATTGAATATTTTTAATATTTTTTATTTTTATTTTTATTTTAAAATATAATTAAAAAATATAAAATACTTATATGAGAAGAAAAATCCTCTTTAATATTTAATCACTTTACTACTATATAATTGAGTGGGACATAAAATTTTTAAATATCTCCAAATTATATATAAAAAACAGAAAAAAAGTCCATATGTAGTCCATTTAAAAAACATGAAAATATTGTAACAGCTTTTGAGCTTAATTACATATTTTTTTATTAAAATTTATAATTCTGCATTCCTATGTTTTAACTTAAACGAATTTTATCATTAATATTTTAAATTTAAACACATTTTATCTTTCTGTATAAAGTTTATCATATATTTAACGTCATAAAAACGTAATACGAATATATACTTACATACAATTCACATAAAAAAAATATAATTATATTATTTAGACTTAATTGTATCACTGATTTCAAACTTCACTATCAAGTTTCAATTTGGAAGTTTTATGAAAGTGGTATATTAATGTTGCAGACACATAACATTATTTAATATTATAAAATAATACAAATGAATATTGTGGATGTAGATATGATTATTCAGCGTTGCATGGATTCCCGTTGCACACTTTTTCTAAAACCATATATTCAATTAGTAAATATTAAATGTATGCATGAATCGAGTATTCATAACAATAAATTTATATAATATATATATATATATATATATATAATTTTAAAAATTGACTATTTGATTATTATTTAATAGTGATTTAAATATTTATTATATTTAATTTTGACGAAATAAATTTAAATATTAGTTACAAATATTTTTTCATTAATTAGTTTGTTTTTATATGGATTTTTATATAGATGTATTTTAAAATGTAAAAGCCGCGTTAGTGAGCAAAAAATTGAAACCATCTCATTCTTATAAGAGCTCAAATTTACTACTGTATAAAAATATGGGAAAAATATTAATTCAACCCCTAAACTTTATTCCTTTTAATAAATATACATTCAAAACTTTAACTTTGTCTTAATTAATTTTTAAACTTTGTTAAATAGATATAATGAGATTTATGTTTTATAATTATTTTGTAAATAGATACCTAAAGTTTAAATGGATTCTAATAAATCCTTGAAATTTACCATGTATATAAATAGCTTGTTTAACAAGTTCAAGTTAAATCATTTAGCTAATGTCCACAATTTTTTTTTTCTTTTTTTTTACTGCTAATTTTTTTCGAACATTAAAATATGGTTTAGAAATAAATGAATAATAAAAAATAAATCTTTTAATATTATATTTTATAACTTTTTAATTTTGAAAAAATTAGGCATATAAAATTACTACTAAATTATTGAATTTTTTTTGTTAGTGGTTTATCCTAAATTTAATATTACAAATATTAATGGTAAATTAAATGACTAATTAAAATAAAATAAAATTTAATATGTTTATTTGTAAAAAAAATATAAAATTGAAGATTCAATTATTTATTTGTTATTTATAAAGTGAGTAAAATTTAAGTATAATTGGAATACAATTAAATTTTAAAAGTTTAATTTATAAAAAACTTAAAGATATTAAATACGGTTTTCTCTGGAAAATATATGAGTATGTTGATGGTTTTTCTCTCTTTGTTTTTATCATTATTGCCAAGAATTGTGAGCGCCAGCTAAGGTTGCATTTATTACCTTTGGCGTTTGAAGGTTGAGTTGAGGTGGGTTGCCTTCAAACAAACCACGTAATTACAGTAACCCTGCCTACCAGCTAAAAGCATATATAGTGATGCATGCCATAGATTATTAATTTAATAAAAACAAATAAAAACAACTATGATGTTTTAATATTATGTTTTATTTTTTAAATTACCGTATATTATTTTTAGATATATTAACTTTAAAGAATGATCAAGAGTAAATTTAAAATAATTATTCTTTTATTCATATCCTCCATTATCTTTTGCTATAATACTACTTCTGTTTTATTTATGAGAAAAAAATTATACTTTTTTAAGTATAAAAAAACTTTAATTACTTTTATTTTTTTATATAAATATATTTCTAAAAACACTCTAATTTTAATTAGTGTCTTACTTTCGTTACACTATAATGCTAAATACTTTTTGTTTTACAATAGAAAGAATATTAAGAGATCAGTAAATTTTAATATAGTTGATTATTTTTAATTAATGTGGCTTTTTTTTATAAATGAGAAGGGAGGTTGTTGCTAACAAGAACTATGTCACCTTTTAACTATTATATTAAGATAAAATAAATGGTAGAGATTTGAAATAACTTGATCTCTCATCTCAAGATTGACTGCTTACTTTTGGCATAGGTGAAGATTGATCGATTTAACTTGCATATGAGAGAATTCTGGATGATAAATCAAAATAGTTAGAATAGTTTGTTAAATTTATGAGCACGCCAATTCAAACCAATGTGAGTGGGATGAGTTAAGTAATTAGAAAAATAAAAGGAAAAAATGATAAAAAAAATACAATATCAAAATTTGTGTTTAAAAATAAATTTAAATTAAGAATAACAAATAAATACTTTTTTGTTTGGGTCACAATTTCTAACTATAAATTGAATGTGCTTCAAGTTTATCTAACTTCAAACTAATTTAATGTCTAACTCAGTTCAACTTAAAAAAATCAATTAAAATTATATTAGCAAAGTTAACTTCGTTTACCATCTTTAAATTTTATATATATATATATATATATATATATATATATATATATATATATATATATATATATAATATTTTGAACATAAAATGTTATAGAAAGTATTCTCTAATCAATAATTATATAATACATGATTGGTGGGAATAAATTTTGTAAAAAAAGTCATTTTAATTACGAACATATAATCGAATAAATATTTATTACATGGTTTAAAAGTATATTATTTATATATATAAGTCAATTTTCATATCATACATTTACATGGATAGAAATAAATAGAAAGAGATAGTAGAATAAAAATAACAAGGTATTATTTAATAAATTTTCTATGTATTTCATATTTTTTTGGAGTTTTTTTAGAGAATTGTCTACTGAAATTAAGTTCTTTATTAAGTTATAAATATGTTTAATTTTTTTATATTTTTATATAGACTTATTTAATTGAATCTTAATTATATATTTGCTAACTTTATAAAATTAAAATTGTTCATTATTTGGATGATTTTTTTAAAATTACTGAAAATATAATTTTCAATGAATTTTTTTTAAGAGGTGTGAAAAGATGTTTTAAAATTAATATTTAAGTATTTTTTATTTTCTAAAGAACATATCAAAGCATCATCTCCTCATATTGTTTTTATCTTAACCTTTTAAATTCTTTGGTATAATTTTGTATTATTTTTGTGGTGTCAAGTCTTTCCACAATTTGAATAACCAAGTCTAAGTTAAAGAAATTGTGGTGATTCTTGGACCTAGATCTCATTTTCTTGGATTTATCATATTTATTTTTCTCTAGTTAAGATTTTTTCCTCTTGACTATATAGACAAAATTGGAGATGTTGAAGATTCATCTGACTCTCTTTGTTGAATCTCTTCATTAAGAACCATATCACAAATCGTTGAATTTCAATTTACAAGTGTGACAATAACGTTCCAACTTTTTGATAGAGAAGATAGTAGTATCAACACTCGTACTTCTTCATCGAATTTGTTTCCAACTGAACTCAATTGGGTTATGACTATATTCATTTCATTAAGATGTTGCACTGCTAGTGCACCTTCTTTCTTCCACAAATTGAATAAGGGTCTCATAAAATGAATTTTCTTTAAGGTTAACGATTTTTCATACATATTAGAAAGAGCCTCCATAAAACTCATTGTGGTCTTTTCTTTTACAATATTAAATGCAACATTGTATAATAATGTTAATTTGATAACTTTAAGGGCTTGCCTACTGAGAAGAGCCCAATCTTCATCTTTCATGTCCTGTGGTTTGTTTTGTAAGAGAGTTTGATACAACTTTTTATACAAATAATCTCTATCTGTTTATTCCAAAAGCCAAAGTTCGCATCCTCAAACTTCTCAATTTTCTCCTTTCCTTCCTTTGTAGTAATTGTTTTCAATCAAATTTGATTCTCTCTAGATCATTTATAATAATAAACAATAGTAACAATTTGACTTTGATACTAATTGTTAAGAAATAATGCATCATTTCCTATAATCATATTTATGGGAAATAAAATAAATGTGGAATAATCACACATAAAATTAATAATAGAGTTTAGCCAATTAAGCTTATGTTTATAGGTTGTTGTAAGTGACATCAATTGTCCCATATCATATACTAGGTGAGCCAAGTTACAATCTAATCGTGACATTTAATCTACTACGATCTTAATTAGAAAGAGTTAGACTCTGGATATAAGTTATAACTTTTGACCTAGTTGTAAGCACTCTATCCACCAATTGGTATCAAAGCCGGATTCAATTCTAGTGGAACAATTGATAAAAGGAAATTGTTGTGGGTGACATCAATATTCGCTTAGATTACATGAGATGAGCCAAGTCACAATCGAATTGTGGTATTTGGGTTGTTACACTCTTAAGTAATAAGAGTTGTCCCATAATTATATGCTATAACTTTTGGTTTAATTGTAAGTGTTTGATCCAAAACTTTCCATTGAAAGTAAAAATTATAAATGCATATTTACAACTCTTATTTGTTTTTTTTTCTCTTTCTTGAAGTTGGAATTAATAATAATGATTACATTGTGCTATTTATACATTCAAAGTACCTAATGTTCACATTTTGTTTCCTATTTTTAAGCATTCCTTTAATATATGGATCTTTATCTTTCCTTAACAAAAGAATATGCTCCTCATTTTCTTTGCATGATCAACTCCAACAAAGACCTCGTGTTATTCTTTGTCACAACTTGTGTGGACCATCTTTTTTGAATGTGTTCTGATTCCACTCAAGTTAGAAGCACCTCCAATGATAAGGAAAGCAACTCCATAGTATGGTGAGAGAGAAGACTATTTCTTCTCATTTTTTATGCTTTCATCCATGGCATAAATGCAAACATTAGAATATCAAGGAGGATTTATTGTCTTGCTTTTATAGCATAAATAATGAGTGTAAAACCAACTCTATCATTCACATTGATATTTCAAAGATTATATATAACATATTCTTCTTATCTATTGCCTAAGAATTAACTATCACTTATGTACGCCAATTATATATAAAAAAATATTTAGGAATTAAATATGAAATTCCAAAATCATATCACTGAAATATAGGAGATAAATATACAATTCCAAATTATAGGAATATGCAATTGTTAATTCTTCTAATAGTATCACTTATTACTTTCAAATTGATGGAGAATAAGAGGACTTGAATAGATATTTAGAGATATCATACGATGCTTTACTCGTGACACTCTTAAGGGTTGGGTAAAATTACTTCCATAGACTGAATACTAGTAGAATACAACTTATCACACCAATATAAAAATGATGTATGGTCGTGATCCTTCAATCATTGAAAAATATTTATGACATGATAATGATCATCCTTCAATCCAAGAACAGCTGATGCAAAGGGATAAAGTTTTGAACAAATTGTAACAAAATTTACACAAGGTCCAACAATATATGGAGAAGTATGTTGAAAACAGAGGATCATGGTTCCAATAAGAATGATCAAGTATTGATTACACTATAGTCATATATAGAAAACATTTGGTTGCCTTAATGAAGAGTCAAAAGTTAAGTATAAGACATTTTTATCATTTTTCAATGAATGTAACAGGAAGGTTGCATATAAGTTATTAATGCTTTCAAAACTCATATTCACCCAAGTTTCCAATTGAATTATGTCTTGACGATCATCAATAGTCATATGTTCCAATTTTTATTACTAGAATTAAATAAATCTTTTCATACAACCAGAATTTTGAAAACAAAAATTATATTAAGGGATAACCAATATATTTTGTGACACTTACTACAATGGGGGATTGAAAAAATGTCATGGGAATGTTGTTATAATAAGATTGATGCATTTTTTAACTTCAACCTTAAAGACAATATTGGTATTAATTGGGGAAGTTTCTTATGATGATTAGAAGGTAAATTTAAAATATGACAAAAAGATAGAAAAAAAAACATCATGAGCTAAAAACATAATTGTTGTTCAACAATCGCTTTTGAAAAAGCTTATCTATATAACATAAGCTATTGAGAATTTAATGTAAAAATTAATTGGTGATAGTTTTCTAAATATTAGAACGACTTTTTACATCGATGAACTTTCAAATCGAAGTAAAAAGTAGGTATTACATGGTTGTGGGAAGAATTGATGTAGTATCCACTTTTTATTTCAAATTTTAACTTATATGAAAGGAGGAAGATTTTTTACATTATTTCAAAGGTCAATTGTTGAGGAAAATTCTTAAGCTAGGACATTAACACACTTTCCCTCACTTTTCACTTTTTCTAATATTATGTCACTTTTCACTTTTTTTACTAGATTAAAAATTTAATTTATTTATTTTATTACAATTTTGAATATAGAATATATTGTTGACTTAATTTTAGTAATTATAGATAGAATTTTAAATTGATTCTTTTATATGCATCCTTTCATACTAAATCGAAAAGTTTAGATTAAAAATCATTTGAAAGCGTAAATTTTACTCTTTCATTCCATTTTAAGTTTATATATATATATATATATTGCTATTGTTATTGTAATGATAGGTTGTGAAAAATATAAATAACCCTTTAAAAAAGTTTATATAATGTATGTATATTTTATGTGTAAAATAAATGTTGAAAGAATTCAACTTTTCTAAAAATATACATAAGTTGATAATTAATATACAAATTTTTGACTTTTTATGTGAAGAACATCTATACCTAAATCTATCATAGAGTATAATTATTATAGAAATTCCAAAATAATTAATTTTAGAACTCTTTATTATATTAGTGAATTCTAGACCTACGGAAGAGTAAGAGAATGCAGGGATAGCAAATTGAGGTGGGGAGTATTTTGCTAGGAAACATTATTTGGTTAGAGAGGAGAGACGGGGAAAGTGGCATGTATGATTTTTCCCTCTAATGTTCTTCTTTCGATTTCTCTACACTACTGTTGGATGCCATGTAGCTACTCTCCATTAGATAAATAGTACTTACAAAATTCTTTCACATCAAAGGTACCCTCACCGCAACATTTTCAATGGGAGCATCACATCCAAACACTATCGTTTTCTCCCACCAACCGCAACTTTCACCATGTGGACACCATCATTTCTCCAGCAACATTTCATTAACTTTATAACAGATACTCTATATTAATTTCAAAACTGTTTCCAGGACCTTTAACTGTGTTCCATTACAACTTTTATCATTTTTCATTATCAAAATTTACTTATCATTTTCCATCGATTTCAAGCAATCAGATACTATTTTGTTTTAAACTTCCACTTACTAAATACATGATAGTCGTTCACTAAGTAAATTATAACACTTCAACAAACATCCCATAAATATTTTAAAAATTAAAATAATTTCTTTCATAAGTTCAAAATATTTTCTTTATATATTAAAAATACTAATTTTGAAAAAACTAGTAAAAAATAGTTTTTACAAATTAGTTTATATATAAACTAATTTAATTTATTTTTCTATAGTGCTTATGAAAAGAAAGGTCATCCACTAATTTCAATAATCAATGAAAGTTATGTTAATATACGTTTCTTAAAAAATAGTTTTTTAATGGCATGCTATTGTTAGGCTATTACTACTAGATGAATTTTGTAAAAGAAAGTTTTAACTGAAACTACGACTGGGTTGTCACTAATAACATAAGCATAAAAAAAGATGATCCAGATTTCTCTCACCAGCATTTGAAATTTTACAAAATTGAGCGTTAACGGCTAGTAAATGACGATTAGGACTTGAATACCTCTTTTAACCATTTGTGACTTGCTGGTGGTGTGGTGACATGGCAACAACAAAGGCAACACTGACAATGGTGAGACAGAGACTAAGGTAGTTGTGTTTTGATGTTCTCTTCCTTCACTTATTTTTCTTTTTCTTTTTTTTTGTTTAGAGGTTTTGGGGTTTTGTGATTTTTCTTGGTGGGGGTTTCAAGTGTTGGTGGTGAGTTATTATGAATTGTGGTTTGTTGTGCGTCGCAATTGGTTTGGTGGTGGAAATTTTGGTGGAGCCAATGAGGATGGAGACGGAGGTGGTGAGATATATTGGTTTCTATTTTGGTTCTCATTGGTAATTGGGACACTACCAATAACCACATTTTTTAACGTTATTTAGCATCATCCTAAGTGTTTGTTTGGCTTACACTATTTCTTCTATACGTACCTTTAATCAGCACTCACAATACATGTACGTATAAACTTTTATTTGTTTAATAATACATCTATATATAAATTTTAATTTTTTTTAAGATTAGTGTTTTTATCTCCACGTAACAAAGCGTTAGATGAAAGTAGATGCATGAATTTATGTCGAACACAATGACATTGCAAATTCAATATTGGTGAACTTTCAGTTATATGTTGATTTATAAATTTATTATTTTACGCTATATTCACCATTAAAATTCAAATATAGATGACTTACACCTAAGTTGAATAAAAAGAAAAGAAGATATTCATATTTATTCTAATCTTAGATATAAAATTAGTTGTTGCTTTTTTATGGTAAATAATTTTGTTAATTTTAATTCTCTGGTTATAGTTAACTTTGTTTAGATGATTTTTAATAGTAAATATATTTTTATCTATAAATTATTTACTTGTAAAATGTTCTTTTCTTTGTCTAAATTTTAGTTTGTCTCATATTTACAATAATTTACTTTAGCTTTATTTTTTGAATTTATTTATTAATTTTTTTCTTGCTTGTTTATATATATATATATAATGAATAATAGATCATAATGAAAATAGTGTTAGGAAAAATGTAGAAATCTAAAATTGATTTTGATAACTCTTTTCAAAATATTATCACGTTTATAAGTTCAATTGGACACTGTTTAAGATTTTATAAAAACACTATAAGTTTGACTGAATATGATAAAAAGATTATAAAAAGTATTGAATCTTTCAATTCCAACTCAAAATTAAACTCTCGAATATTTTTTAATATTGAATTACTTCTAACTTCTAATAATCTAATATTACTAGTAAAATGTTTTCTCTATCATTAAATTCAAATTACAAATAATATATAACTTAAGCTTTAGACGCTTATAATTAAGTTATTGAGAGAGATTACTTGTTTAGAGTATTTTGTATTAATAATTTATTACTTGTTTAGAGATTAATTTTTCAAGATAGCACACTTTATTTTTATATGTTAAATTTTTCAATATAATTAATCAATAAAAAACCACTTAGAATTGAGTTAATCAGAAACCAAATTTTGGACTAGATTTTACTTTTTATTTAGTTTTTTAAAATCAAATAAGAAAAAATTTAAAAATAAAATAATTAATGAAATAAATAATTATTAGTAAATTTAAAATTAATTTTAAAAAGCGATTAGAAATTAAACTTTTTATATTTAAGAATTACTATAAAAGAATTAATATAGTAATTAATAATATTTTTTTAAAACAACTGTAATAGTTAATAAATATAATTTTAATTTTTAGATTTAAAAAAATTATTTAGATTATTTCACCTATGATAAAATATATTTTTAAGTGATTGAAATAAATAATAATTTTGATAATTAATTTTAAATAATTATGAAATAAATAATTTAAAATTATAAATGATCTATAATATGGTAAAATTAAAATTAAAATTATATAAATAAGAGAATTAAAGATTGATATGTCCTTGTGTCAAACAATTTATTTTATATATTTTAGAAAAAAATTAATTAAAAGATATATAAAATTATATATGGTTGAAAAAAAAATACCTAGATGTAAATAGTAAACTATAACTTAAATTAAATAAATAAATATTTTAAATTAATAATTTAATTTAAATAGAAAGAATAAAAGAATAATATCTTACGAATATTTTAAATTTATCAATTATTGTATTTACAAATATTTTAAATAATATTTATTTTACTATTAATATTACATTTATTAATTATTAATTATTAAAAAAAATTAATTCTAAAAAAATTAGTGTACTTTTTGAAAATAATGTTCAATTTATTAATTATTATTTATTTTATGAACTAATTTTTATTTTTATTTTTTTTCTCTATTTTATTTTTAGAAAACAAAATTAAAAAAATCCATTCTAAAATTAGATTCACAGAAACTTAATTCTATATGATTTTCAGGAATTAATTAACCAATTACATTCAAGATTCTAATATGCTAATGTAAAATGTTATTTTAAAAATATTAGACACAGCATAGTTGAGACAATAAATAAATAAGAGAAAAAACACTTTTTAGAGAAAAGATATAACCTTAAATTTTAATTTTAAGTTTTTAATCATTACTAACTTTAAATTATCTATTTAATAGTTATTTAAAATTAATTACCAAAATTATAAATTTTAATTATTTTAAATGAGTTTTTATATACACAAAATTATCTAAATAATTAATTAGAATTATATTTATTAACTATTATAATATTTTGTAAAAATTATGATCAATTACTATACTTTATGAATTTTTTCTTATAAGTAATTTTCAATAACAAATATTTATTCTGTTTTTTAAATTTAATGTTCAATTAATTAATAATTATTTATTCTATTAATTAATTTTATTTATAATTTTTTTCTATTGTTTATTTTAAAAAACAAAATTAAGAGAAAACAAAACCAAATTCAAAATCCACTTTATGAAAAATCAATCTTAAATAGTTTTTAGTAGTTAATTAATAAATTACATTGAGGATTTTGATAGGCTAGTAAATTGTGCTATATTGAGATGTAACATTGTATTCTTTCAAATTTTAGAAATGACAAGTATAACGATTGGAAAGAAAAAAGGTAATTGAAATGGATTTTTAATTAAAATGTGCATAAACTTAATCTGCCATTTCTATTTTTCAAAATATTAAAGAATTTTAACATTGATTAAGCCTCGAACGGACTTTATTGACATTATCGTTGTAATTTTCAGATAAATTAAAAATGTTAACATTAATAAAGAAAAAGTTACCATTAAACGGTAGAGTTTTAACCTCGTTATAAAATTCAATAATAGATTAGTTTTCTTGTGGAAAGGATAAAATCTACTTATGCCATAGACATATAACTGACATAGTTAAGACATGTTTGGCACAACTTATTTTTGGAAAATAATTACTTTCACCTAAATTATTTAATATTGAACAAGAATTGAGTGATTCAAACATATGATTTTTTTAACCAAACAATAACGCCGATAATTAGACAGCTCTTAACAACTATTTTTAAAGAAAAATTAATACATAATGGAATGACGTCATCCATAAAAAATGAAATCAATATTTTTTTTGCACTTAACTGATAGTAACGGTAATTGATTTGACATTTTGAAAATGAGTCCCCACTTACGCTAATAACTCTATATGTAAAGTGACTCGAACTAATTTGATTTTTCTTTATTGCTGACAAAGTAGGGTGATAATAACATATAGATACTTCTATGTATTAAATTTTTTTTATTAGAATCTGTTTTTTTCTTTACTCTTCTTATATTACATTTACATTTTGTTTCTTTTTTTGGATTTAAATAGAGTTTAATCTCTACTAAATTTTACTCTGAAAACTAATAATAAATTGTACATAGATAGAGAAGAATCTTTAGAAATTGGTCCCATTACATAAATGGCGTAGGAGAAAATTGGAAAGCGACCAAAGCAAAGTAACGATTAGACGGAGGTTGATAAATACAAAGGGTGTTCACCGTTGTGGCCATGCATCTCCAATAGCCCTTAATTTCACATTATAGCAGACAATGTTGATTAATAACATCATCCAAATTCATGGACAACTCTAGAAGGACCCTATTCCCATGAATGCTACCAAAATGTTTTACAAAACATTTTTAATTATTTTATTATCATTGCTCTAATTAAAACTTTTGACTTTAATTAGATTATCAGGTAATTTTACAAAAATCCTTTAGGTTAGTCATGGAGCTAATCTTTAGTTTAAGATTTAATAACATTTAAAACTCTTTCTGTGCTTCTTTAAACTTGTATCATGCAGAATCAAATAGGGTTCTTTATTTTAAGTTCAGTATATATATATATATATATATATATACACACACACACACTGGGCCACACTTATTGAGTATTTTTAACAACACTCTCTGTTATAAAATAAATTATAAAAAATTCAAATGAAATTCATTAATAAGTTGTATTAAACTGTTGCTATTATTCTTATCCCATAATATTAGCAAATGCAGTCTATGATTTAGTAAATACACTTAGAAAAATCATAACAAGAAGAAAAAAAACATAAAACTGTTTTTATATAAACTGAAATTAACTTATATACATAAAGTAATTTGTATTGTTTCACTTTATTTTTTTTAAAGTTCTTATTAACTTAGTTATAAATTTAGTGTATAAAAAAATTCTTTGAATATTTATTAAAAGGTTTATCCAAATTTACATCAATGAGCAAATTATTTGAAGTACTGAAACGGAAAAGAAGAAGCTAAAGACACAAGTTTTGTACTATCGAACAAATTTTCCAACACCCGGAAGTGATGAATTGGATATATATGCTTTAAAATATATATAGTTTGGTCTTATATATAGGTTTCACAGGAAATGACGAAGCATACATATATGTGCATGATATTTGGAATATATTTATATATGGATCCATAAATAATGTGGCATTGATTTGAAGAAGCTTGGTTTTAAGGAAATAAAAGGAGAATATATAGAATGTGTATCTGGGGAGGGCGAATGAATAAGGCATGAGATAAACGCATGCAGAAGGTTTATGAAGGAAGAGGCGAATAAAACAAGAGAGCACGTGGTTTGTAGTAATAGAAGGTTATTGGGTCATGTGAAAGGCTCGCTTAAATGCCCCCATAACACCCTCCGCAACGTACACACACATTAGTCACCGGGACCATTACAAACCTAGCTACTCCGCCATGACAACTAACATGAACCTCACGTTACTCCTTTCTTCACCCTCTTCCCTTCCGACAACCCTATGCCCCATCGACCTCCCCTGTTCCCTCCTTTCATTTTCATGGGTCCCCTCTTCCCCCTCCCCAATCCTCCTCTTTCTACATTTCCTATACATGCATCTATGCCTCTCTTTCTTTCCTCTCTTCATCTCTCTTCTACTTCTCACATACCTAATATTATTTACTTTTTCAAACAACTCTATTTTAACTCTAACCAAACCTTCACAAAACTGGTTTAGAAAATAAATTTTACTCCTATTTATTCATTTTAATTTACTTTTATTTATATGTATTCCTCAACACATCTTTTTATCTCAAACATAAAATAAGATGACGACTTAATAATAATAAATCTAACAAATTTAGTACTATAGATTTTGATATAATATTATAAAATGTATTTTAAATTTAACTCAACTTCATAAAATTAATTTGAAAAGTAAGATTATACTCACTTATACATTCTAACACAAATATTTTGTTTACTTAATCCACTTCTTTCTTTATCTACTTCTAAAATAAAACATTTTAAGTTAAAATTACTCTATGTGTAAATTAAAAAAATTAATTTTGAAGAAATTAATAGTATACAATTTTTATATAGAATAATTTATCTACAAACTACTTTTATCTTTTGAAAAAGTTTTACTTCTTCTAAGAGTGTTTTTTTAATACTAGTTTATAAAGGCAGTTGTTGCAAATAGATCTATCTTAACTCAAGGTTTAAGATAAAATCACAAAAGCAAACGAGTATATAATAACGTTTCATTTAGTGTCTCTTTATCATGGTTTATGATTTCTTTATAAACTTAAATCAGTAAAAATAGCGTGGTAAGATAATATATGTAGGAGAGTATATTACTAACATTTTTTTAGTGTACAAAATAAGGTATAGATAATGAAAGACGACATTTTGGACCATTGGGAGTCATTTGGATAGTTGGATGTAAGAAAGCTTGTTAATGCATTCGCGAAATGTATTGTTTGTTTTTCAAATCCGTGGACTTGAATGCAAACTATGACAAAATTAGCAAGCATCGAAATTCAACACTGATGTTAGCATGGGTTATGTTTTCTTTTTTTCACTTTTTGGTCGTACGAGAATTTTGCATTTTTTGATGATCTTTGAGTGAGACAAATCATCACCGCCTCTATCCAGAACAGTTTTGTGGCGTTCCAAAAGAGGTAACTGTAGTTGTGATTGTGAATGCATCTGGTCTTGGTCCTTGGACTTAATTAATCATCATTTTAGAAATCTGCATTTATCTACACTTTGCTATCTCATTAATAAGACTGTCTTGAAAAAAGAAAAAAAAAAGCTTCTACTTTGTGCAGGTGTAATTATGATAATGTTTGATGAAAGATTTTTTAAGAATGATTTCTGTATTACTGTGAATCCTTCGTCAACATCTAAATCTTTATTATTTTTTTCTTCAAACTATTCCTTTTACACTGTTTTAAGATGATATCGTTGCTTTTACCGTGTTTTAAGTTTGTATCGATCCGTGGGTTTTAAAATCCGCAATACCTATATTTACATTCTTTTTTTATATTTTAGTATTATTAATGTGTAATTCAATGTTGAAACTTTTCAAATATATTATTTAAAATGTAACTATATATTAACTATAATAAACTAACAATAATTATAATGATAAAATTAATATTGATAATATTATTATTCTTATATTATAATAAAAAAATATTATCATTAGTAATATTTACTATTTTTAATGATAATAATTGCTATAACTAATACTGTAATAATAAAATTGAAATTGTATACAGAAATTTAACTTCAATAATACTGTTATTAATTTCTTAAGTTATATGCTATAATATTATTAAAGTCGTAATTCTTTATATTATTTTAATTTTGTTATAATAGTATTAGTTATAATAATAGTAATAATGATTAGTATTATTAATGATATATTTTTATTATTATAAAAATGATAACGATATTGTTAATATTAATTTTATTATTATAATCAGTATACTTAATATATTGTTATGAAACATATTATAAAAATATCTATGAACTATACTTAATATATATAGAAATAAATAAAATGTTAGTTATAACAATTATAATAATAAAATTAGTATTAATAATATTATTATAATTAGTTATAATTATTATAATTAATTTATTATCATAAAATAATTTTCTACAATAGTAATATAGTAATTATTTTAATAGTAATATTATTAATAATTTTAAAATATAAATAAGTATAATTACTATTATGATTATAAAAATAAAAATACTAAAAGAAATTACTTTTACAGATCATATCATTGATCTATAAAATAATAAAATTGGTCACAAATTAAATTAAAGATTAATTTAAAAATTAATTTAATAAATAGTTGAAACCTTGATAATTAATGTTAGAAACTAATTTATATTTTAATTTAAAAATAAATTTAGTTATCATTATATAAAAATCAATTTTATAATTTTTTAAGATCATTAAATATAAAAAAAGTATAATTTTTATTATAATAAAAGTTTTTTAATACCAATAATTTTTAGTTTATAAAATTATTTCTAATTTAGTTACTATAATAATTAATTTTTTTTAAATTAGTTTATATTTCATGATTTTTTTAGTGATAATAATTTTATTATTATAACTTAAAAACAATAACATTTTTAATATTAATTTTATTATTATAATTATTATAGATAATATATAATTAATTTTTTTAAGTAATATGTTTAAAAAGCTTTAATATTTTAACTTATAAAAATACTAAGAAAATGATTAATAAAACGACTGAAAGGAAAAGAGGGTAAAAAAAGAGAATTTTAAAAAAAAAAATATGATTATAACTTTTATACCAAATATCAGTATTTTAATTAATTTTGCTTCAATATGCATCACAATAAAACATATATACAAGAAAGTATGAAAAGAAAAGTACCAAGCCTATCATCTTGAAATTCTCCTATTTGGAACAAATGGAAAAACATACTACATCTTGAAATTTGGGTAGCTCATCACAACCAAAAGTTAACTTTAAGAAAATAAGAATACATCTTATTTATATTATTTTTGAGATATTTTTTTGTGTGGATTATTTTATATTGTAAAATTTGCTAAATTAAATATCAACGTCGATTTTGATAATAAGTCATTTTAAATAAGATGTTATATTATTTTAAAATTTTAATTTTAATTTAATTCAATTTATAATATTTTATTAAATTATCTTTATATATATATATATATATATATCACTGATCGACGCAAAATCTTTAAATTAGTATAACAATGTCATATTATATTGATTTTCTCGTAATTATTGTAGTAAGAAATATGGTAGTAAGTAAGAAATTGCATATTATATTGGTTAGTCCATTCATTAATATTTCAGGTATATATTAATAAGATTTAATATAACGTGCTTTTCTTTATTTTTGAATACTATATTTTTTTCCTTTGTTTTCCCATAACCATAATGCTACTCCATCTCTTAGTTATTATTGTTGTATCAGTTCACCATTTTCAGGTTCATGAAAAATCTTTCATCTTAAATTTCTCAATCCTCTAGTCTAGAGTTCCTACTTTAAATTTAATTTACTTATAATATTTTCATGTTTCTTTTTTGTTTCAAATTTACATAAATCTGACCTGTACATCGTCATTCTAAGCTTCATATCCACTCAAATCCTTTAGATATTCTCACTCGTAGTTTTGTAAATTTGCTTCTCATTCATTTAAATTCATGCGCTGTTTATCTGTCGTGACTTTGTTAAATTTTGATGTATGAATCATTTTCAACATTATTATATTTAAGGGTTTAATTGTTGTGTCTTCGTTCTGTTTCAAATATTCAGTCATCAAAATTGTCAATTTCATTGAAAGATGATTTGGTTGAAATCAAAAAAGTTTGGAACGATAACATTGTATAAAAGAAATATTGAAACTCATTTTTCTAGATCAATTATTAATCGATGTTATCTTTCCACTGTTTACATATTCATCAAAAGAACATGGCAAGTCTCTGTTTAAGTAATATTAAACAATGTCATTATAGGAGATTCACATTATTTTTTTTATGAAAGAAAAAATTTACACGATGGTTTGGAGTAAGAATCATATATTACAGCTTAAGAGAAAAATTAGCGTCCGTTTTTTCAAATTTGAGCTTCTCGAACTTTTTCTAATGTAATGTTTCTAAACATATGAAATAGAGAATGATAATTTGTACCACTTGTCTCACTTCCAAGTTTAGGGCCAAAAAGTAGAAAATATAGATGAAATTAGGACTGGAAAATTGTAAAAGTTGTGAAAATTTAATGAATGATAGGTGAGATGATTTCTTTTATTACTAAATTACACGAGACTTTCAAACAAATACCCGACTTCATTGTAAATTATATGAGATTATTTTCCCTATCCGGATGGTAATATTTGCGTAGAAGAATGGAAATTATAATTAAAACACAGTTGAAAACAAGATACAAGAATCCAACAGGATAATGGATAGAAAATAAAACAACCAAAAAGTAAAGGCACACTATACAAAATTTGCTTTTACTAATTACATTTTTTATTTATAAAATAATAAAATTAGTTATTAATAAAATTAAAAATTAATTTAAAAAGTAGTTAAAACATTAATAATTAATTTTACAAATTAATTTAGATTTTGATTTAAAAATTAATTTAATTACTATGATATAAAAATCAATTTTATAAATTTTTAAAATCAATAGTTATAAAAAAATATAATTTCTATTATATTAAAAATGATTTTAAATTTCAATAGTTTTTAGTTTATAAAATAGTTTTTAAATTAGTCATTATAATAATTAATTATTATTTTTTAAATTAATTTATATTTAATAAATTTTTTGTAATCATATTTCTAAATGAAAAATAAACTTTTTTTTAAAATGAGAATAAAGTAATTATGATAATTTTTTACATGAAGGAGTTTATAAGCTATATAACACTATAAATACTGAGAACTTTCTCCCTATGAGATGTTAAAACACTAGTAGAGGGAGTAAGTATTCATATCCAAATTAAACGGTTTTAAAATGTTTTTTATTAGTTAAAATTTATTAAAAATTTAAAAGGAATATTTCATATCATTATAATTCTTAAAATAATTTAAGTAATAAAATATATATATTGAAAATGTGCTAAAAATTATGTTATTATTATTCTTATTTCGAAAAAAACAACTGAAGGGCAATTTTTTCTCATTCTGCCTACTTTTACAGACAAATAAGAAGGATATATTTTCGTTTGCCAGAAACCAAATTATTTGCCTTGTCTTTAATATCCTTGGACAAAGGTAGCTGTACTATATCTCATATATAATTGATCTATCACTTTGCAATGATTTTAGGTTCATATATAATATAAAACCATGGAGAAATTATATGAAAGTACTTAAACTTAGCTAATTAAAACATTTTGGTTTCTATCATTCCAAACAATCCTTTCTCATTAAACAGAGAGATTGTTTTGTAAGTTTTTTGCTGGAGAGGCTACACTATGAGATACTATAAACTATTATGTCTCTATTGTACATATTGTAAATGGGTTTGAGCAAAAAATTATGTCTGTGTTGTATATATTGTAAATGGGTTTGGTCACCCTTTTGTTCAGTTTAATCTACTGATAAAAAAAATCACTTCTCTTTGAATCACTGTGGGAAAAGGGTTTATCAATAGGAATAAATGCAGTTGACAAATAGCAGAATGATATACTGTTGCAGTTGATGGCCGAGACTTTGTATCAATGATACATAATGTGCTTGCTTGATTGAGGTGACATGGGTGGGGAGGAATGCACATGGATGCTTTAATAGACATTTGAGTTCGGTAGTTTATAATGTATGTGTTTGCCAATCGTTGTGTACTTAGTGTCTTGGTATGCATCAAATACTTTTCATAGTTACTATATTCGTGTAATTATAGCAATTTGATCTGTGTTGTAATATGGTTTAACGTAAAGGATAAACATGGCTAAACATAAAGGGTAATTACTATACTTATATTAGTGCACGTAAAAAAACCATTTGTTGAAATATGGCTTAACATAAAGGGTAAACATGTTACGGAAGCTTGAGCTTTACAAAGGTGAAAATAAGACTATATCTAAAGAGAGTACTTGTTGCATGATGTCAAGCCATAAATATATCAATAGAACATTGCTGAAAAGGTAATAGTTTGCAGCAGAAATAGGTGTTTAAACCAGGGAAATCGTTGATAGTATGTGCAATAATGTTGCTTGTACAGCCCAAATTTGCAGGTGTTAACTTATCGTATATCAGTTAAGAAAATTACAGATAGTTGAAAAAAATTGTTACACATGTCCAATCCAGACAAATTTCCATAATCTTCTTCCTTGTTCTACTTTACTACAGTTTCGAGTCATGTCGATGGACATGTTTATAATATAAACTAGAAATTAATGACATGCGTTTCATGAACTGTACGACGTACTCCAATTTCTACAATCAACCATTCATAACATCACGTATGAAATTAACAGTTAACGCTCTCAGGTACTTCACTTGACAAATTATATATACACAAAAATCTATTCAACTTAAAGTCCCCACATAAGAAATTATTTGAGATTATCTTAAATGGTTAGGATATATAACTATAACTAGCTATAAATTGAAAGAGAAAAACAAAAACCAATAAGGTAAAAGTTATTAAATTTTATCTTCAGCACACTTATTTTGTTCAGAAAATCTCTAAACATGAAACTAAATAAGTATGGAACAACAATTAGAATATTTGATGAAAATATAGAAAAAAGAGAGTAAAAGCACGAAACGGACTTGGTCTGATTTGTTGAATCCAGTTGTTACATTGGGTCGTTGGTTCACGTGGGTCTGGTGGATAATAGCATGTAGTGTTGGTCTATCAAACATCAAGCAACCTTTGAGGAACAATTATTAGCAGAAGCAGTCCGAATGAAAAGAAAGAAGCTCCACTAAGGTCGTCTTTCGTTTCTCTTTTCAGATGGGACTTCTACGCCTAATCCATGGCCCAACTTCAATGTCAAACCATGCACTCTTCTTCTTCGGCCCACGTTCAACTTCATCGTCTCTTCCATCTCCCACATGTTGCCAATTTTGATTTCTTCACGTCTGACCTTACTTACGATTACTACCAATGAATTGATGTGCATTTTTGGATTCATATATGGTGTGTATTTTCTTCACGTCAAAATTTTACTGAAATACTCTTCTTCTTATAATCCATATATTAGACAATTTTACATAAAATAACACCTGAATAAAATTATGACCTGATATCTGGAGTTACTTTCTTTTTCTTTGTTACAGACACTACTCAACATAAGACTCATGACAGAAACAAAGACAAAGGCTTTTATAATTGTCATTAATAAAGACATTGTTGTAAATTTCAATTTTTTAAGATAGTTTCGGACAAAAGGGTCGTCACAACTATAAGATATAATGAGTGTTATTGAAACCCATTATTCTAATTGACAGATAAAACTTTTAATTTTGGATACACCTTTTAATGATAGTTTTTTCATCAACTATCATTGAAATTAATAAATGATGACAGTTCGAGTTAGAATGTCATTGTGTTTTCTATTAATTGCTTAATCTTTAAATTTGTAAAAAATCATATTATCAAATATAGATAAAAAAATTTATCAAATTGATAGATATAATTAGTTTAAGTTTTTATATTATTAACAAAAAATGATGCATAACACAAGTATACATGTGTGTGTATATATAACAAAATTAAATGCATAATTAAATTCTAGAACAATTGATTTCAAGTTTGTAAATTAGTAAAAGTGAAAAAGAAAGCTTCAATCAAAATTAAATGTTCTATAATAGTCTAATATAATAAAAATTTATAGTACTAACATCTATCCTAAAGTGCTATAAATATTAATAAATTATTTTGCTCATGTAGTTATGATGTAATCCAATGGTGGCAAAAACATTCGAGGAATGCAATGCAACACTTTTACGATGCAACCAAACTTCCAACAATGCAAAACTGTGGGAACCTAGTGATGGTTTTGCTGCAATGGTGAAACCCAGCAGTGACATGGTTCTTGGAGGTGGTGTAAAGAAGAAAAAGAAGAAAGAAAATTTTAAGAAAAAGACAAATGCAAAACATAGTAGAGAAAAGTGTTACGAGAGAAGAAATAATAAAAACAATGATGATTATCATCAAAAAGTTATATTTATCAAGAAAAATATCACTACTTATTTTATTACGATAACTTTAAAACTGTCATCACGTAAATACATTTTTTTTCCATTAGATTATATTTCGAGGAACAAACTTCCTTGTCAAAAGAGAGAAAAATGACCGTCTACACAGGGTATAAAAGAATATTGTAAAAGAAGTGCACACTAAGACACACTTTATTAATTTAACTTGAAGTATTTGGTGAACTTAATTTACTTTAATTTAAGAGAGAATAAAGTATTAGTAATGTGTTTTAGTTGATTTAAGAGGAGACTTACCATTACTTTAAACTTTAAATGGGACAAATATACAGAGATACAGTAAATGAGATGAATACACAAAAAGTCCAAAATATCGACTACTATCAGACTGAATGTCATTACTTGTTCAATGATCAATCTTATTTATAAAGTATTTCTTGGATAAAACCTATCTAAATTTTATAGTGTGTGGATCCACGTTTTATTCAGCATATCTATTTTCAAATAATAAAGATTTGAAAAGAATGAGTTTGCATTATTCTTAACGAGAGGAGCATATGGGATTTTAGGTTTATAGCAACATCGGTTTGGCCAAACCAGCCTAACGCATTTCCTAGACTATATCCTCACTTTTTGCTGCAAGTCTTCTCATTTATATTGTCCTTAATCCATGCCCATCTACATTCCTATCACACTCATGCTGGATAAACTATTCAGGTTGATAAAAGGCAGCATACGATGATAAACATTTCAATATTTTATAGTTTGATCAAATGTCAAACACACAAATCTTTAAGTCACCCAAGAATATTCATCTATTAATCTAATTTTGTGTATTCTTTTAGTATGCAGCAATATCTGTCCGTGTCTGGTAAAACAAAATTGCCTGATTGATGATATCATACTCACATGTTTATAGGAATACAAAATTACAAAATGCGGGATATGATGAATATCTATTGATCTAATTTCAAGATACCAAATCATCAATGGTATGAACTGAGGTGGAAAACTTGGCAAGTTGGCTTGAAGGACACCTTTGATGCAGCTTGCTCAAACTTCTTGGAGGCAGATTCATTTTCTTCTATGCTTGTATCAGTGAAAAATTGTTTCCACCAAGATGAAGTCCGCATTTTAGCCTTCACAATGAAGCAGAATGTTTATAAAGGAGGATAATAAAATGATCTTATAAAACAATAGTACTACTATTAACAGGAAGCATTTCTATTATTATTATTATTACCTAATATGATATTGAACTTTTGGCAAAAAAATACAAAAATCACCCTGTACGGAGATTATTATACGGGTATTCAAGCTAGCTCAATCGGCATTTGTCAATGATAGTTTTTGTCAGATAATCCATGTCATTGCAAAATTGATACCAAAATTCAAAGATAAATAATATTTAGCTCCTCTAAGGTGAAAAGTGTAATTAGGAAATGAACTCTAGTTGTACTCAGATTAGAACACCAACAGTTAATATTGTGATCAAATCGAAAATTATAACAAATTATATAGTCATTTAAATCTCTTAGGAATATCCTCCATATCATTTTAGAAGAGCTAACTTGAGAGATAATCAATGGGAACCTTTAGAGAACAACACTATAAAAGCTAGTAAGTGTAATTGGAGAAACTAAACCCTATGAACCCCCCACAACCACAATTTCAATATGGAACTCAAGGCTCATTTTACACTTGGATCCTAACATCTCACCAAGCTCCAGAGTCATCTCGTCCCTTTGATTAATCCAAAGGGAACACTGCAATGTCAGTGACATCAACTACACCACTCATTCACAATTGAAAGACACGGTGAAAATTTTATACTTCCAATGAGGGACTCAAGTCCCGTAGCTTATAATTGGATCCTAACTGTTGGGTTCGGTGTTAACAAATAAACAATAACACAAAAACAAGAAGAAAGAAATTGAATTGTATTAACAAAACAATACATAGAGTTTATGATTCAAACGAATCATATTCTATGTAAGTTGGAAGCTCCGTTTATATAAGTATAGAGCTAACGAACAAACAAAACAAACATAATAGAAAATTGTTACAGTAGTTACAACAGAAACTATCCACTAAACTACTACACGGTCTAGTATTAAGAGACTGTCTAACTACTCTAAACTACCAGACATTTTCTGGTAGATGATCCTCTGTACTCTTCATCAGACAAACATGATTTAAGAGTCTAAACCTCACAATTCTCCACCTAGACTCCAAATTATGGAAGAGCATCTAACTCATTTCGTCAAACGAAAAATTGATCAACTTCAAGCAATGTTTGAATCTTGACCTAAGTAAGGACTTCGTAAACACATTGCAAGATTCTCCTCTGAAGCTATCTTCTCAATCCTGACCTCCCTAGACTCAACAACTTCTATCACGAGGTGCAATTTCACATCAATGTGTTTGTTCTCTCATGATAGATTTGATGATCTGTTAGGTGTATAGCACTTTGACTATCATAGTGAATATCACACACTCCTGCTCAATACCTAATTTTGCTATATCCCTTTCAACCTTAGAGCCTCCTTCACCCCTTTTGTGAGCGCAATATACTCTGTTTGGGTAGTAGATAACGCCACAACTGATTGCAAACTGACTTTCCAACAAATTGCAATTCCAAACAACGTGAACACACACCCAGAAGTAGACTTTCTGGTATCCACGTTCCCTGCATAATCAACATCTACAAACCCCTCTATAGCAACTCCACCATAGGTAGACCTTCTATACACCAAACTAGATGCTCTTGTCCCATTCAAATATCTCAGCACCTACTTCAAAATATCCCAATGAGCACGTCCAGGATATGCCATGAATATGCTAATCAGACTAACAACATGCATTAGATCTGGTCTACTACAAACCATCCCATAATACTCCTTACTCCATTAGCATATGGAATAGTCTTCATCTCCCTCCTTTCTCCCTCTGAGCTAGGAGCTTGGGAAATTGAGAGTCGTGGTGTTCGAAAGGTGTACTTAGAGGTTTGGATTCATGCATCCTAAATCTCCCAACAACCTTCTTGACATACACTTGCTGAGATAGATGTAGCACTCCAATCGTTTGATCCCTCTGTATGTCCATCCCAAGTATTTGCCTTATGGGACCAAGGTCCTTCCTTTCAAACTCTGAGCTTAATTTTTCTTTAAGCTCAACTAACTCATGTTTATATTGGGACAATAAGGACATCGTCTATATATAAGAGCAAGAACACAAATCTTTCTTCTCTTCGCAGCATGTAAACGTAACTATCATAACTGCTCCTCTGAAACCCTGTCACTCTGAGGAAATCATCAAATCTCTTGTACCACTGCCTTGGACTTTGTTTCAAACAATATAATGATTTCTTCAAGAGACACACCTTTCCTTCTTCTTCAACAAAGCCTTTCGACAGTTGCATATAGACAGTCTCCTTGAGGTTTTCATGCATAAACATTGTCTTAATGTCCAACTTTTCTAACACCAGATTGTACTGGTTAACAATTGACATAAGAATCCTTATCAAACAATGTTTTACCATAGATGAGAAGATTTCATTGTAATTTATCCCCTCCACTTGTGAAAAACCCTTCGCCACCAGTCTCACCTTAAACCTCTCCTTCTCCACACCTAGTATTCCCTCCTTCTTGAACACCCACTTGCATCCAATCACCTTCTGGCTTTGTGGTGGATCAACAAGTGTCCAAGTGTGGTTTTTCTTGAGCGATTCAAGCTCTTACTTCATGGCAGCTTGCCACCATTGTATGCCCTCTATTGCCTCTCTGAAGCTTCTAGACTCTGCACCTTCTTGTTCTTCACTTGTAACCAACGCATAGGAAATCTGGTAAGCATATCCAAACCTCTGTGTAGGTTTTCTTATCCTCCTCTCCCTATCACATGTAAGCTGATAGTCTGAGTCTAAATCTGCATATTCTGACCTTCTCGAGTAAAAGGTAGATCGTTCTCCATTGCCTGATATGTCATCATCTGATCCTCCTCTCAGATGATTTGATCCTACTAGACGTTCCAGATCCCCTAGACGATCTATTCCAGCACTAGAAGACTCCACCTCCACGTGAACTTTCTCCTTGCCTCTCTCAGGATCTGTACACATCGTGGTCATTCAAGTCTCATTAAATGTAATGTCTCTGTTAATGAAGCATCTAACTTCACCAGGTTCTAACCTCCACAAGTTATACCCCTTCACTCCTTTTATGTATCCTATGAAGATACACCTGTTAGCCCGTACCTCCAACTTATCCTTCTCGGCATGTGCAAATGCCAAGGCACTAAACACCCTCAGATTCTCATAATCGCTGGCTTTTCACTCCACATCTCCATGGGAGTCTTGAAATTTAGGACAGATAATGGACACCTGTTTATGAAATAAACAACAGTGTTTGCAACTTCTCTCTAGAAAGTCTTGGGCAACCCAGTTCCTAACAATATACACCTCACCTTTTTCAAAATGGTTTTGTTCATCCTCTTGGCCAGACCATTCTATTGTGGTGTACCTGCTATCGTCTTGTACCTCCTTATACCTTTTATTATGCAAAACTTGTTGAACTCCTTAGTGACAAACTCTAGTCCATTATCTATCCTCAGCACCTTCAGTTTGGTCCCCAGCTAATTACTCACCATGGTGTATCACTCACTAAATCTCTGAAAAGTTTCATCTTTACTCTTAAAGATATAGATCCACACTCCCTCCAGTAATTGTCTATGATAGAAAGGAAGTAAGATGCCCCTCCATGAGTCTTTGCTCTCGTTGGACTCCACAAGTCTGCATGAGCATACTCAAATGGTCTACTGAACACATGCTTACCAACCTCAAACTTCAATCTGTGAGACTTTCCCAGTACGCAATGATCATGAAACTCCAGCTCCTCTATTCTATCATCACCAAGCAGCTTCTGCTTGTTCAACTCCACCAAACCTTTCTCACTTATGTATCTCAGTCTTAAATGCCACAACTTTGTCTTATCTTGCATCGTCTGACTAGCCATAGATGCATGCGTGATCATTGTAGACCCTTCCAGCAAGTAAATGCCATTCTTCTTCACCTTTTAGTAACAGTAGACGTTCCCTTTTGAATCTTTATTACTCCTTGTTCATCTTGGTTGTCAAATCCATTTGATCAAACATACCCATTGATTAAAGATTCCTCTTGAGCTCTGAAACATACCTCACTTCTTAGAGTAGCATCTCTCGATTATCAAACATCTTGAGTCTAATTGACCCCATGTCTTGCACTTTACAAGCTTCATTGTTCCTAAGGAGAACTACTTCTTCCTCCAGTTCCAAGATTTTGAATAACTCCTTCACCGGACACATGTGATAGGTGGGGACCCAACTCCTCTGTGTATCAGATGTTGACACCGCCAACACTTCAGCAGACTAATAACTATTAGATACTACAACAACATCAACAGTTTCCTTCTTGCCTTGGTAGCTTTTACCACCTTCTCTCTTCCGCTTCAGCTCTGCACAATTAGTTATGAAATGACTCTTCTTGTGACAACTAAAACATTGGTTGTTTGCCTTATTGTCCGATGGGACCTTCGCCTTCTTCCCCTTAGACTTCTTCTTTTTCTTCTTCTCCTTCTTTGACACATAAAGACTCAACCCACTATCTTCTCCCTTTGACTCTTGAAGCTTTTGCAACTTCTTAGTCTGGATTAAGGTCTGAACCTCCTCCAGGGTAATAATGGTTTGTTCCTTCCCGAACAACAAACTGTCTTTGAAATGCTTAAAGCCTTGTCCTTATGATATGATCCTAGATGAAGAAGTATTTGTTAAAGATAAAGGAAAAGAACTTCAAGAATAAATATATGAAGCATGACAAGAAAAAGAATAAAAAAGAAATATTCTAGAAAAATTCTCCAAAAGATTCACAAGAGGGAGGCCAAAAAGGAGGGGGAAAAAGAAATAAAGAAGAAATTTGAAGGGAGATCGATAAGAGGAAGACTTCAAGCTCTAGAAGAAGAGATTAAAATAAAAATCAATACATAAGATTCTAAAAAAATATTCAAAGAAAAATAAAGTTCAAGATTCCTCAATTTTTGAAGTAGAAGAAGTGCCTTTTGGAAGGCTTGAAGAATGTCTTTTGGAGAGTGACCTTTCAAGCATTAAAGAGTCCCTTCTCTTTAGATTCTTTTGGCACATGGGGCACACAATCACATGCCTCTTGTAGATCTCTTAACCTTTCTCACATGCAAGGGTTAAATGTAATCATTACTTTTCCTAGATTCAAGGAACACCTATGTAACTTCTCCTAATTTTGTGGAATTACTTGTGCTAATCATGATTAAAGAAAATAAACTCTAGGATTAGGAATTAACTTTGATTGACTATTGACACTCCTTTTGGATGTCACCTAGGCCTATAAAAGGAAAGTTTCCCTTATTGTAAAAATCACTTTTGAATGTTGAATGAAATCTCTTTGTGAGTTCATATTTTGAAAATCATTCCAAGGGTAGTTCTCTCTTATCTAGGTTCTTATTTTGGGAAGCTTTCTCATGTGGCGAATCCTCTTGCACTTATACTTGAGTTCTTTCATTCAAGGTGGTGTGTTCTTCCCATTTTTTATCTTAATCCATTTTCTTTTTCAATTGGTTACTTATTCTTGTTTTACTTTGTTATTTTGAATGAAACTGCAAGCTATCTCCATGGGTTTACATGCTTTCGCAACTCTAATCTCTTCATCCATGGAGGATTGTGTCTCCTTCATCTCCTTGGGTTGATTAAGATCCATCCATCCTTCTAAGGACATATCAACTCATGTTCAAGCTTCACTTCAATGTTCTCCAGATCGTCCAGAATCTTGTGAAATCTGCCACTGCTCCTCCATTGTTCTTAACTCACTCATCTTGAACGAATACAATTGTTGCTTTAGACATAGTCTATTTGCCAGAGATTTTGTCATATATAATGACTCTTAACTTCAACCACATCAATGCAGCAACCATCTCCTTCGCGACTTCCCCCAATGCCTTATCACCAAGACACAAGATTATGGTGCTCTTGACTTTGATTATCGTGTCCATCTTCTCCTTCCGAGCCAGCGGACGCTGGCATGTTTGACTCACCCCTTAGAGCTTCAGCACATCCTTGTTGTATCAAAATAGCCTCCATCTTGACCTTCCATAACTCGAAGTCATTATTGCCAGAAAACTTCTCAAAAACTTCTCGATGTCAAACTTGGAGGCCATATCTAACTTTTCTTTCCTTCTTGTTCCCACAGATAGCGCCAATTGTTGAGTTCGATGTTAACAAACAAACAATAACACAAGAACAAGAAAGAAATTGAATTGTATTAACAAAACAATACACAAAGTTTACAATTCAAATGAATCATATTCTATGTATGTTGGAAGCTCCATTTATATAAGTATAGAGCTAACGAACAAACGAACTAAACAAACATAATAGAAAACCGTTATAGTAGTTACAACAGAACCTATCCACTAAACCACTTAACAGTCTAGTACTAATAGATGGTCTAACTACCCTAAACTACCAGACACACTAACATCCACCATGCTACCTAGCTATCCCTTTGACTAGTTCCAACCTAATATTGCTATGTGTCACCCCATACAATACTCGTTTGCATAAGAGAAATATGGCGAAAACTCCAGTACCAATAAGATGTAACTTAATAAAATCACACCACTAATGCTAGTTATAGTTGGAGAGTCCAAGATCTTACAAAACACACACCAAAGCCGAACAAAGTTATCAAAACCATAATTTAAATTGTAGGATCATACAATCCCAAGTTGGAGTGTCCTTAGCATGCGAAATTGTGCATGCGATAGTAATTGAGCAGGACAAAAGTGGGATTATGATCTTTAAACGGAATGCGTGGGATTTTTTATCCCCACTATTTGACCCAGTTTAAAAATTCCTAGATTTTTGTTTGCGACACAAGGTTGGATTCTCTTCTCATTTTATCTGGCAACCAACAATCCTAAAATTTCTCTTTAGTGTTGCCACCTACAACCACCTCACCACCCTCTGCTGCCACCTGGATACAAAGTGAAAACTTAAAACACACATCTGGTTCTGCACTTAGTTTCTTCTCTGCCTTCAATCACTCTCAATTTGTACCTCCTACCAATCTCAGTCTCTGCTAAATTGGACTGCTCACTTAATTGGATATTATTATGAGTTACTTATGGTAATGAATGACAATATTCAACCTAGTGTGTATACATAATACGCATAGAAAGCATATAAAGGAAACAACTTCCAAATCACACCATTAAACAACATTGCTGAAATTCCATACTTCTAATATGGGTCTTGAACCTCATAATTTGCAATTAGATCCTAACAATAATATTACTATGTCACAAGTGGTTAGACTGTCAATCTCTAATGTAATTTTTATCATCTTATGATCATTATACTTGAGATAATTTGGAAAAGGAATTCAACATCTGCTTATATCAGAACAATTTCTTGTTAAAAGAAAAAAGAAAGAATTAGTTGAAGCATAACTTTGGTGGATAAAATCCCATTTGTGAAGATGCAATACCAAACAAAATAACTGATAAAAAATGGACAAGACATCAAATTTTAATCAATGAAAATAGGAAATGCAATTTAGAACACTTGAAAGAAGATAGAAAAGAGTATTAGAAAGGCATTAGACAGCTGGAGAATGCAACTCACTGGGCGGCCAAATTTGGACAATTGTGCCATTTTGGCTCTCCCTTGACCTGGGTAACCTGTAAAGACAGCAAAGTACCAAAATTTCAGAAAGGTCAAATACAATAGAAATAACATGATAAAGAAAAATATTATTCAAGAGTTTATTTGGAAATAGTAAAAAAATGGTAATGAATGTTCTAGACAATTTTAAATATAAAACTAATCCCTGAATATGCAATCCCTATTTTTAAAGGAGTACCAACTCAACATGAAGTTAAAATCATTGAAAGACATAGCATATCCAAAATACAGAAACAATCATACTCTTGAATGGAAATTTAATTAGTTGGAAAAAAGCTGCACTCATTGTCTAAGTGGTTACATCTATTCCAAAATGAAGTACCTGTGAAAATAATAACACCATCAGCAGATACCCTTGCTAGCTCAAGAAGAGTTTTGTTCAAATATTTTGGAGACAGGTAATCCAAAGCATCTGACACTATGACATGAGAAAAAGATTTTGCCCTATACGATAAAGGGAATTTTATATCTGCAACACGTACTACGCCTTTCTGCACTAGAGCCTTGCAGTTCCTATCAACATCCTCAATGTCATATGGCTCCACTCCCCATGCTTCAGTTTCCCCTTCACTTAACAACTTGGAGACCACTGAACAACTCTCAGGGCCTACATGCAAAACATTTTTCATGCTTCCACCATATGCATTCTTCAAAACAGGAATTGCACTTGGAACTTCAAAAGTGCATGAAAAATCACCTGCAAGAGAAAACAATGCTGAAATTTGTTTATAACAGAAGTTTAAGGAATGTCTTTCGAACACAACGCATGTAATTGAACAACTTCAGTTTTGTGAATCAAACCACAGTTTGTCCTATTTTGACCAGGATTAGTCTACAAATTTAATAGGTGAGGCATGAAGAAAGAACAAGTTCGTTCATTCTATTTGTTGAGAATTGTTGAGCATTTATTAGATTAGTTGCATCTATCTATAAACCTATTTCCTAGAATAAGTTTCTTTATCTTCTCTAGGTCTATTAATTCCCCTCTCTTAAATGTATCTTTGAATCTGTGTATTTCTCCAATATAAATAAGAGAACTCAAGAGAGGGATTACAAGCTCTCAAATCATCATTTTCTAATCTCTTTTTTTATCTCAAGTTGGTATCAGAGCGGGTTCATCCCGCTCTGCCTGTCTCTGTCATCTCAGGCGGAAAAAATCGCCGTTCAGCCGCCATCCGCCACTGCCGTTCGCCGCCGTCCTCCTACTACACACGATTTCTCTCCAGGTGCCTCTTCTACATTTCCAGGTGCCTCTTCTACATTTCCAGTTTTTTTTAACATGTCTTCAGGGCCCACAACCTCTTTTTCGGAGACTCCTAATATAACAACCGAGAAATTAAATGGAAAAAATTACTTGTCTTGGGCCTCTTCAGTTGAACTTTGGTTCCTAGGACAAGGGTTTCATGATCATTTAGAAGAAGATGGAAGTAAAATACCATCAGATCAGGCCCCACAATGGAAGAAACTTGATTATCAACTTTGTGCTTTGTTGTGGCAGTCGGTAGAACCAAATATTTTGAGCAATCTCAGATCTTTCAAGACTTGCAATTCTTTTTGGAAAGGCCCAAAATATCTTTGCAAATGATATCCAACGTCTCTATGATTCTGCTAATAGACTAGCCTCTCTCAAGCAAATGGATAATGATATGATGCCCTTTATTGCGGAGGCTCAATCAGCGATTGAAGAATTAAAGATGTTCCTAGAGGTGGATTCATTAGAGGAAATGAAGCGAAGTTGGATAAATTTTATATGGTCATGATTCTCAGGGCTATGAATCCAGAATTTAATCATGTTAGAGATCAAATCTTAACTGGACAAGAAGTTCCTTCTATGGAAAGTTTGACTACAAGACCGCTTCGTGTTCCATCTCTCAAAAGTAAAAATAGTCAAGAACTTGCTGAATCTTCTCGCTATGGTTTCTACTCGTGGAAGAGGTAATCATGGAACTAGAGGAGGACGTGGTGGAAGAGGACGTCCTCAATGCACTCATTGCAAAAGATTAGGTCATATCAAGGAAAATTGTTTCGCTTTGCATGGTTATCCTAACAAGATGGCCAATATTTTAAAATCTGAAGTTATTGGACCTAAGTTCTCTGATGAAGAGTATCAAGAATATTTAAGGATGAAATCAGCCAGTCTAGCACAATCATCCACAACTCCAAATTCGTCAACAGCTTGCATTTCACAATCTGTGGAAAGTCAAAATCCATGGATTATTGACTCAGGTGCTTCTGACCACATGTCTGGTAATGCCTCTTTGTTCTCCTCTCTATCATTCCCTAAATCCCCTCATCTCATAACCTTAGCCAACGGATCTAAAGTAGCCTCTAAAGGAATTGGTCAAGTCTCCATTTCTCCTTCTTTAAACTTGAAAAATGTTCTTTTTGTTCCTTCTTGTCCCTTCAGTCTTGTTTCCTTAAGCCAATTAACAAAATCTTTGAATTGTTCCATAACCTTTAATGCCAATTCTTTTGTTATACAGGAACGTTGTACGGATCGACTGATAGGCGAAGGACATGAATCTGGAGGCTTATACTACCTTGGGACTAATTCATCTGTGTCCTGTGTTGCATCCTTATCTCCAAAACTGCTACATGAACGATTAGGGCATCCTCACCTATCAAAACTGAAAAAAATGGTTCCTGAACTTCAAAATCTTCAAAATTTTGAATGTGAATCATGTCAACTAGGGAAACATACTAGGTCATCTTTTCCTAAACATTCTGAATCTAGGTGTGATTCTGCTTTTGTCTTGTTCATTCTGATATTTGGGGACCTAGTCGTGTCTCATCTTTTGGCTATAGATATTTTGTTACTTTCATTGATGAATTTTCTAGATGTACTTGGATTTATCTAATGAAAGATCGTTCTGAACTATTACCTATCTTTAAGACTTTCCTTAATGAAATAAAAAATCAATTTGGAAAAGTAATCAAAGTTTTACGAAGTGATAATGCCAAGGAATACTTTTCTACTAATTTCTCTACTCTCTTAAGTTCACAAGGCATCTTACATCAGTCCACTTGTCCTCACACACCACAGCAAAATGGTATTGCAGAACGAAAGAATAGACATTTGGTTGAAACTGCTCGTACCTTATTGCTTGGTGCAAATATGCCTATTCATCATTGGGGAGATGCTATTCTCACTTCATGTTTTCTCATTAACAAAATGTCATCATCTTCTCTTCACAATAAAGTTCCACACTCCATTCTATTGCCAAAGGAACCTCTTTTTCATGTTTCTCCCCGTGTGTTTGGAAGTGTATGTTTTGTTCATGATATGTCTCCAGGTCTGGATAAACTCTCAGCTAAAGCCATAAAATGTGTTTTCTTAGGATATTCTCGTATTCAAAAAGGCTATCGGTGTTATTCTCCTGAAACCAAGAGGTACTATATGTCTGCTAGTGTCACCTTTTTTGAATCAACTTCCTTCTTCCCTTCCTCTACACAGGATATTAGATCAATCCAAAACGTCCTCCCTATTCCCTTAATTGAGTCATTTGTACCACCTATTTCTGACACCCAAAGTCCTTCACACAATCCACCAGCACCCTCATCACCTCCTCTTATCACCTCTCAACGCAGGAACCAAATGATCAGTCCCATGTCCCAGGATGAGCCTTCCTCAACAGGTCCTTCTCAATCATCATCTAATACCACGTCTCCTGCTAATGATGACTCAAGTTGGCCCATTGTCATTCGCAAAGGTACTCGCTCTACTCGTAACCCTCATCCCATTTACAATTTTCTTAGCTACCACAGATTATCTCCTTCCTATTTTTCTTTTGTTTCTTCTGTATCCTCTATTGTCATTCCTAAAAATGTGACAGAAGCACTTGATCATCCTGGATGGCGACAAGCCATGATTTCTGAAATGCAGGCCCTTGATCACAACAATACATGGGAGCTGGTTCCTCTCCCTTCTGGAAAGAAAACTGTTGGTTGTCGTTGGGTCTATGCTATTAAAGTTGGGCCTAATGGTGAAGTTGATCGTCTCAAAGCTAGACTAGTGGCTAAAAGGTACACTCGGATCTATGGTCTTGATTATAGTGATACCTTCTCTCCTCGTGGCCAAAATGACTACTTGTCGATCGTTCTTTGCTATGGTCGCCATTCGTCACCGGCCTCTCCATCAATTGGATATTAAAAATGCCTTTTACATGGTGATTTAGAAGAGGAGGTCTACATGGAGCAACCCCCTGGATTTGTTGCTCAGGGGGAGTCTGGTTTGGTTTGTAAATTACGCTGTTCTCTTTATGGTTTAAAACAGTCTCCACGTGCTTGGTTTGGAAAATTTAGCTCTATTGTTCAAACCTTTGGGTTAAAACAAAGTGAAGCAGATCATTCAGTTTTCTATTGTCACAACGTCCCTAGAAAATGTATTTACTTAATTGTGTATGTTGATGATATTGTTATTACAGGAAATGATGCTGCTAGAATATCTCAATTAAAAGAACACTTGAGTAGTCATTTTCAGACCAAAGATCTTGGAAGTCTAAAATATTTCTTGGGCATTGAAGTAGCTCGATCAAAAGAAGGTGTCGTGATTTCTCAAAGGAAATATGCTCTAGATATTCTAAAAGAGACAGGCATGAGTGATTGTAAACCTGTGAATAGCCCTATGGATCCAAATCTAAAATTAATGGCGTAACAGGTGAAGCCTTCTCCGACCCGTAAAGATATAGAAGATTGGTGGGAAAACTTATTTATCCGACTATAACTAGGCCTGATCTGTCTTTTGCAGTTAGTGTTGTAAGCCAATTTATGCAAGCCCCATGTGTTGATCATTGGAATGCTATCATTCGTATCCTTCGGTACATTAAAAAGAGCTCCAGGGCAAGGCTTGTTATACGAAGATAAAAGAAATATCCAAATTTCTGGGTATTGTGATGCCGATTGGGTTGGATCTCCTATAGACAGACGCTCCACTACAGGATACTGTGTTTTCCTTGGAGGCAATATTATCTCCTGGAAAAGTAAAAAGCAAAATGTAGTTGCCCGGTCATCTGCAGAAGCTGAATATAGGGCAATGACGTCTCTCACTTGTGAACTTATATGGGTAAAACAGTTTCTTCAAGAACTAAACTTCGTGAGATTCAACCAATGAAGATATATTGTGATAACCAAGTCGCTCTCCACATTGCTTCCAATCCAAGTATTCCATGAGAGGACTAAACATATTGAGATCGATTGTCACTTTATTCGTGAAAAACTATTGTCCAAAGAAATTTGTACTGAGTTTGTTGGATCTAATGATCAGCTTGCAGATGCGTTAACAAAGTCCTTAAGGGGACCTCGAATGGAATTCATTTGTTCCAAGCTTGGTACATACAATTTGTATGCTCCAGCTTGAGGGGGAGTGTTGAGAATTGTTTAGCATTTATTAGATTAGTTGCATCTATCTATAAACCTATTTCCTAGAATAAGTTTCTTTATCTTCTCTAGGTCTATTAATTCCCCTCTCTTAAATGTATCTTTGAATCTGTGTATTTCTCCAATATAAATAAGAGAACTCAAGAGAGGGATTACAAGCTCTCAAATCATCATTTTCTAATCTCTTTTTTTATCTCAAGTCTATTACACAGCAGCATAGGGCAAATATACAAGGAAGATTTTTCTTATAGACATTATTAGTATGAAAAAGAACAAGGAAAGGAATTTGAAAGTTATAAAATAAAAGGCATCTCACTACATGGTTTTGGATCCTGAAATTTTCCAAGTAGCAAGAAGATCAGGCATACTGCAAGTTGAAAGGAAAATATATGTTCCAATTTTATATGATACAGATTTATTTTTCTAGATCTAGTAAACTTCTTGTCATCATCATCCATGCTCATGCTCATGCTCATGCTCATGCTCATGCTCATGCTAATATATCGGACTTACAAACCTTCTCTCTGATTATAAACTTTACTAGCCTTGGAGCAATACTACTTATACAACAATTCCAGTTGAAACTTTGCCAACTGCTAAGGAAGAAATAGAGAGATCCCCTTAAACGTTTTTCAGTTAACCCAGCTGTAGCTGCATCGACACTTGTAAGGGATTGCACTACAACGGATTGTGGTAGTAGCTTTCCTTGTTGTCTTAATAATTTGTTCTCTATAGGGAACAAAAATGAACATTTTGGAAGAGGATGTTAAGAACAAACCAGGGGTACCTTTTATAGCATAACTAATGGCTAATTTATATGCTCAGATACTCGGAAGACTACAATCTACACTGATTATTTAAAACCCAACACAAGGTCAAATTCCTCTCTATGTAAATGGGTGCTAAATATTGCTGGACAAACAAAAAATGGTACTAAAAAAAGATACAGGCTTCTATAATCAACAGGATGAGAAGCTGCTCTAGCAACCAGAGCCCTCAACTCATAAGATTCATTACTTCATATCCTGAAACTTTCCATGTTCCTTGGTTTTTTATCAAGTCTTATGGCTTCTAAAAACAAAGACAGCAATAAGAAGCTAATAATTTTAAGCAGTCCCAATAATATTCTGAAGGCTTGGTGACAGACTTACCTTCAATCCTGCTAACCACATTCTTTCTTCCTCCCACTAGACCTGTCCACTTGAAAATGTAAGATCAACCAGTGTATAAACACAAGTACAGTAAGTTACTTACATTTTGGCTAGTCTAGTATATCCATAAAAATGGGGTCTAAAATGCATTAAATTAGAATACATTAATAGTATAAAGGCCTCTTTCCCTGTCATACAATCACAAATTGGCGTGTAACTGAAAATTGTTGACTTTTGTTCTACTAAAGTCAAAACTAGAAAGATTTCTAACAAATTGAGAGTGTGAAATCATAAAGCTGATGATGTATCAAAATGAAACTAAAAATAATCGAGGGATAATTTTCTCTGTGACTTCACATAAGACCTCCCCATCAATTGATTTGTCACCCCCACCATTACGAACATACAAATTAGCCATTAAAGACAAAGAAACCGCAAAATTAGCAAGAAAAGCCCATAGAAGCTTGTTACCTGACCCACCAAAAGCAAAAATGATGAGAAGGATAGCTCCCTGAGATTTTCAATAAAAAATAAAAATTACTAACCTCATAAATTCATTACCAAAACAGGATTAGCCCAATTCCCATGGGGGATCCCATGCATCAAACAACAGCCAAATGGAGAAGAAGGGTGAGAAATTACCAACAGGACAAGAGATATAGACAATAGTGGGGAAGTTTTGGATTTGGAATTGAAGACTCCAGAAAGGGGAAACCACCCATCACCACGTCTGGTGGAACTTGGTTGTCTCTTTGTCATAATTTCTTACTGTGCCTGCAAAACAAAGATCACCATTGTTGGGAACGGAATGAAACTCAATAAACAAGTGAGCAGTGATGAGAATGGAATTGAAACGTAAAGAGAAGGGAGAGTGAAGCACCTTATTTTATTAAATGGCATTCATAGCTTCATTGCAAAATGAAGGAAGTTTAGAGATCTGAATCTAAATGTATGAGAAAAGAAGAGAGAGAGAGATGACAGAAGCATAGCAATTGCATTTGCATAACATTACAGCACTAACTTCAACAGATCTGGCCGGCAAACCGCACTACTCTCATTTTCGTTCTATTCAACAACGCGGCATTACAATAAAAAGTCTTAAGTTTTATTTAAGGAAAAAATCACTCTAGCCTATAGTTTTACCTTTTTACAAATAAACGTTTTAATTTTTAATTCATCTTCAAACTTTACCTCATTTACAAATAAATATTTCAAAATTCAATTTTATTTTAAATTGATCCTCAAATTTTATTTATTTTATAAATAAATATCTAAAATTTTAAATTTAGTTTGTAAATAAATATATAAAAAATTAAATTTAGTTTATAAATAAATATCTCAAATTTTAAATTTAGTTTACAAATAAATATCTCAAATTTTCATATGACCAATTATATTATTTTCCGTGATTTTTCATATTTAACCAAGAATAAAGTAATCATTATCAGTTACAATAATTTCTTTTATATATATATATATATATATATATATATATATATATATATATATATATATATATGTATGTGTGTTTGTTTTCTGTGAAAATTGAATAGAAGTTTAAAAAGAAGTCATGATATACTTTTACTCCAAAAATAAATCCCTAAAACTGTTTCAAGATTCAAGTGAAGGCCTTTCTTTGAACTAGAGATAGTAGATGGAAGATAATTTTTATAAGTTGGCTAAAATATTTTCTTGATCTCAATAACTCTTCCCAGTTCAATCACAATTCACAATACAGGCAATATATATTTCCAAAACTTATTTTTTTACATTCTTTATAACACCTATAGTATAATAGGTTTTAACACTTGTATGTTATTATTCTTGATATATTAATAAGTGTTTATACTATATTATATATTGTACACGAAACCTGTATATAACTTTGATTTTCAATATTAGTTCTACTTAAATTGAGTTAGAGTTAGATGGAAACTAGATATAGATTAATTGAATGAGTATAAAAACTCTTCTCTCTTTTTTCTTCATCTTTTATCTTTACTTGATTATCATAATTTTTTTTGTTATTTATAAGGTCCCTATTTTTTTATTAAAAACTATTGTTTAAGCTATTAAAAAGAAAAAATAAATTTGAAAACTTTAATTTAAAAATATCAATTCACTCTCTCATGGTGATATACATTTACCTTTCTCTTTATAGTACATTCATTTGATTTGATTTGTTAGTTATGAAATCACTTATTTATTAAAAAGTAATTTAATAAATTTTAAAAGTGAAATTTATGATTTGAATATATGAACTCTTAAAAGTATTAATAAATTTAATTTGAAAATATTATATTTAATTTTATTTAAATATTTTTTACTTTAAAAACACAAGTACAAATATAAACACAAGTGCACACACACTTACATCTACACACACCTAAATATATATAGTTACTCACATACTCACAAATTCTTGTAAATGATTTTGTTATTTAAGCTATTGGTGTTTGTGTGTCTTTTCATATTGTTTTTCATGTGAGTCTTGTAAAATTTGAAAATATATTGATTGATTTAATTATTATAGTTAGACATTTGAATATAGTTTTTTTGTTTAGGTATAAATTTTTAAGATTTTCTTCTTTCACTATATCCTACAAGGTATGTAAGAGTTGAATCTTTATTGTATGATTGTTAAAATGTAAAGAATATTGATGATGACATTTCTAGAAATTGAAATTTATTTTTTTCAAAAATGAAATCTAATTCAAAGAAAATAATTCATTCATTTGTAAAAATATTTAAAATTTAGAAAGTTCAATTCACTTATGAAAGTTTAATGCACCTTTCCTTTTGAAGTTAGTTTATATTTCTAATAATTTATAGTCTATAATGTTGTTGTTGAGCATGTTAGTTTTGTATTGTCATTTTGAGGTTGACACTCTTCTTATTGATAATTAATGCATCCTCAACCTAGATATCCTCCACAATATTCTTGATCTCGATCTCTATAGGCTTTTGGGCCTTTACCAACAATAGTGTTTTGAACAAAATGAGTCCAAATTTGGATCATATGAGATCTTCAATTATATCTCAATTTCTTGAACATTTTTTAGTTGTTTATCCAAAGTTGTAGTGCAAACAATTATGTTTTGTTTGACCAACATCATTGGGGTAGCTTGAAGGAGTTTGTAAAGTAATTAATTCAGGGTTAAAAACTTTTTAAATTACTACTTCTCTATTAGCATTAAATGGGAGAGTATATGAATTGTACTTGGTCCTTGTGAGTGGTTATTTGAAGCTTTGATCTTGATTATTTCTTATTGATGAGGTTTTAACATATGTTTTTTTTTGTTTTTTTTCTCATTTTGGTGTGTTCTTCAAGTTGTATGTACCTAGGAGATCATACTCGCAACTCGTTCATATGTCTTTTGGACAATTGAGTACTACTTGTTTAAGAAAGACTCATTTTGTAGTCATAAGTGTATGCATTGCAACCTCATGGTTGAGGTTATAGATTTGGAATTCATCAATGAGCCTCTCCATAAATTTACAGAGAAATTCATTATCCCCTTGTTTGATATTTCTTAAGTTGTGGATGTCACCTCATGAAGTAGGTTTTGGTTGCAAACTAAGCTTTAAACTTGCAAGATAAAGTTTGAAAGGAATCTATCAAATACAATGGTAAAGGCGAGTACTAATGGTTGCTACTTAGAGTGTTGTTGGAACATTGGATAAAGGATTGCACTACTACTAAATTAGATTTTTACTTGGGTCACAAATGCATCAATATGCTTTTTGTAACCAAAAGTGACCAAAATTAGTGATTGAATTTGTAACAAAAAAAAATAATGACCAAATCTGTAATAAAAAATAGTGACCGAACTAGTGACCACCGATTCTGTAACTAAACATAGTTACCTAAATATTGACCAAACCTAGTGATTGAATCTGTAACCAAAAAAAGTGACTAAAATTAGTGTTTATAATGAAATTTATATTTTGTCACTAAATCAATCACTTTTTTTTTCTAGAAAATTCGAAACCTGATAAATGTATAAAAACATGTGATATGTTGTATGAATTCATGATAACAAAAGTAGTTTTATATGAATATTTATCAAAATAAGACAAAAATGTAAAGTGGATAGTATTTCTACATAATTGAGATTAAAGGTAAACAATACAATTCTAATAAGAAAGTAAAATCTAGACACAACAAAAACTTTACTTCATATTTGAGAAGATTGAAAGTCCATATTTTCCATCAAGAGAAGCAACATTTTGTTGTTTTGTTGAATTTCTTTTTCATTATTCGACATCCTACAACAAAGGTCATCCCTCTTAGTTTTAACTAACTCTAACTTGTTTTTTAACTGTTTAATCTCCTCTCTCATGAGTTGGACAAATGAAAATGTAGAGTCATAAGAGGATTCTCTCCTAATTGTTTTTGCTAATTTAAATCCAAACTCATACACCTTATTTTTGTTAATTCCAACAACTTTATACCAAAGTTGCAATTCATTAGTTGGAGTCATAATTCATTTGTTGGGGTAGGAGATTTTCCATTCAACTTTGTCTAAGATAAGGTAAAAAAAATATCAATTTAAAAATGACAATATACACTAGAAAAACAAACAACTTTTTCAACTTATATGAATAGAATAAAGAATATTAAACCATGAATACAAACAACACCTACATTTATTAAACCATGGTTAAGAAAGAATATTAAACCACTAGTAGAATAAAGAAGGGCTAAATATGTTTTTAGTCTTTAAACTATTTGTCAAAATCGTGTTTCGTTCCTAGGACAAACTTTTGACATATTTCGTCTTTATACTTTATAAACTGGTGTCAAAATTGTGTTTCGTTCTTATTCTCAAAGACTTTTTTATTTTTTATTGAGGATCATTTATACCCGTTTATAAAATATAAGAATGAAATATGTCCAAAGTTTATTTCAGGGACAAAACACAATTCTGATATATAGTTCAGGGACTAAAAAACTATTTAATCCAATAGAAAATATTAAACCATGAATGCAAATGACACCTATTAGACCTTTCAATATAACATTACATTTATGATTACTATTACTTATTTGTCAACAACTAAAAAAGTTATTGGATATGCAGTTGCATTTTGCTTCCTTTTAGTTGTGCTTAACAAAATTTGAACAGTATAAATAGCATTCCTATTCTAAAAAAAAAGAAGTTGATCCAAATACTGAAAAGTTAATGGTTTAATTTATTTTAATCACTTCATAATGATAATGATTCACTTCATATACATTAAAATATGAGTTTTAACCAATAAACTATTCAATTTTAACCAATAAATCGGTACATTGTTAAAAATAGACAAAATAAATTAGACATCACTAGTTTTTCTATGACTCAAAGGGAAGAGAAAAATTAAACAAAATTTAACACATCAAATTTGATAAAATAATGTTCTTATGGCTAACTCCATACAAAATTAGCGTTCCAAAGTAAAGGATAACTATGTTAACAACTTTTCCATTATATGTAGAATCAACATATTCATTCACCATATAGGTAAAATTCATATTCAAATTAAAATAATAAAAACTAAATCTAGAAATCATGAAGTGGGGATAAAAATTAAGAAATGTATTTGTATCATTGGTAAAATTTGTTGACTTAATGCACAAAAAATACAAGAAATACATTTTTATAAAGCAAAAAATATATTCACACTAACCAAGGTCCAAAGTAGTAGCTAACCCTCAAGCTCCTTGCGCTTTTAATGACTCAAGTTTGTAATTTTGTCCTCCTATTCACAAAAATTCAAACTCATTAACTCATATTACAGAAAATAGAAGTAATAATGACTCATATTAACTCATTAATTCTGCTTTTAAATTAATGAATTAAATATTTAAATTGTAAAGTAATTGATTGAGTCACTACTTTTTCTTTTACTAAAAATTTTGTCACCATATCAATGACTAATTTAAAAAAATAAATTGGTCACTAATTTTATTACTCATAGTAACTTCAATTTTTGGTGACTATATTGAGTCACTATTTCATGTTTTTTTAGTAGTGGGTAAATGTATACATATAATGTCATCTACATAGGGATGATGAGAGTCTTTATCTTATGGTTTATAATGGAGATAGGGATGATGAGAGTCTTTATCTTATGATTTATAATGGAGATTTGCTTAAGATGACTCAACATGAGTGTGATTTTATGTAATTCAAGAAGGTAGACAAGACTCATCAATTACTTCTTACCAATCATGTTCTTTATCTTTAGTAATAATGATGACTATCTTTTGCTTTTGCGTGTTTATGATTGAGCTTGAAGATTAGATTAAAAATTAGTTGATCTTATCATGAATGAGTTTCATGTTGGACATTTGTAGGGTCATAATTAAATTGTTGTTTTTAGATCTATCTTTGTGATTCTTTATTCATCGTTCTAATATTGAGTCATAAGATTTCAAGTTTATTTTGGTGTTATTTTATGTAAATTTACCACTATATTATTTTTCACTTTAGGCCACATTAATCATGCCAACAATCCTAAAATTGTTGTCTAAAATAGAAATAAACAATGATTTTTAATGGTTAGCTTTATAATAAATTTTATTTTTTTATAATTAAAATATTTAGTAAAAGTGTTGTATATTTTATATTTTCACATTTAAAAAAGTGTTATCTAAGATGAATAGCTTAAAGACATAAATAATTAAAATGTGTTGCCTAAAACTTATAATTACACTTTTATAATATATGGTCTAAAAGAATAGACAATGTTTTAAAAAAATCATTGCATTAAAGTGATTGTAAAATCGTTGTATATTATCATATTTTAAGTTACGACTTTTCAAATTTTGTAACCTAAAAAAAAAAATCATTACTTATATAATTCACGACCACCTAGACCACAATCAAAACTGTTATCAATTTGTGGCTTAAAACTGAGACAATAATTTTTATGATTTAGACCACGATTTTTCATTATTGCCTACATCATTTTTGTTGCAATATACATATGTTTTTCGTTATTTTTCATTGCATTATTTTAAAATATTTATTATTTTTAATTTTGTAATTTTCATTACAAAATTGTAAAATTTCGTTATATTATTTCATGTATATCATACTTTTCTATCTTAAATAAAAACTTTAAAGTTATTGATAATTGATATTAATATATCTCGATGATATATGAATTTAAAATATTTTTACTTCTTTGTCAAAACCATAAACATAGTACTTGATTTTTTTTTATTAAATTTCCATAATTAACGCCAAATATCGTTATAAACATTAAATATCTTTAATATAACCATCAATTAGATGAGATCTCCAAGATATGTAAATTAATAAATGTTAACTGGCGTGACATTTTAATATTCAAGTTAACAAATATTTATGAAAATAATGACAAAAAAAAGTATTTACAATATTTGATAAAGCAACTTTTTTCTGTGTATATATTTTTGTATTAGGCCAAACAAAATCTTAAAATGCATGATATAAATTAAATCTTACTATTGTAACAAAATAATATGAGAGATATAATAAAATATAATTTAAGTTTTAGTTTTAGTTTTATTATTAACTGGTCATTATGTGATTTATTAATAATAATTTATTTATAAATTATTTAAGTAATATTTGGAGTGTAGAGTAATAATGTACGCAGTGTTTGATATGCGAGAAAATAGCCTAACAGTGAACGTGTGGTTGGCGAATGGCCACAATTAACTATATATCAGCACTGGTTTCGCATCAACACTGCCATCTTTTGTTGTAAAGTTTAATTACATTTTGTTCTTTGTTCTTGATATATTTTCAATATCAACTATGTTATATTGTAAATTCATGAGCCATTCCTAAAATTATATGCTTTGATTATAAGATTGATAAATATAATGTTTTAATTTTAAGAAAATATGAATTCATTTGAGTATGCATATTATTTTCTGACACTATATGTTTTCTTATTTTACTTAAACTTAGAAGAAGAAGAAAAATACTATTTTTAAAGAAATAAATAATTTGAAACAAATAAATAATAATAATAATGATTTAAAATAAGAGTTAATTATAATGGAAGCTAAGTTAAGCAGTGTGGTGTAGTGGCGTTATGAAACACAAATAAACAAAGTAGACGTTGGATATTGAGAGCATACCACCTAAGTTGTTGCATGAAGACAGATTAAGATTGAGACACGTTTGCATGCATGCATATTTGTTGTCTCCCAGCATCCTAACCTAGTAAAGCACTACACTTATCTGGATGTCAACAAACATGACATTTTCTGTTGGAAAAAAGAATTGCATCATTTGTTTGTGTTTCTCAAAATTTTAGCATATTATCAGACAAGTTTGTAGTTTCACGACGCAATGCTTCTTCACCTACGATCGAGATCGTGTATAGTATGCAGTATTAATTATGTATAAAACAGTCTTTTGGTATACTTGCATTACATGACAGTGATACAAATACAGTCTTTTGGTGATTCTCTCATGGAAATTAATCTAGCAGCAACAAATGCTTTAATAGTATTTTCTGTTTCAATATAAATATTAGATATTAATTGGACATTATGTGAAATCCCTTTTTCTTTTATTATTTTAAAACACTATTTAATTTAATTTAATTTAATTATGATATCTCATCGCAATAAAAAAACTATGATCGCTTTGTTTTAAAAGCTAATAAATCATTGTACTTGATAATTAAGGATTAGGAACATATTAATTTTTCACCTTTATAAAAAGGTTGTCTTAATTTTTAAGAAGATAAGTTAATATTCTAAACATATTTAAATATTAAAAGTGATATTTATATATAGTCAACCAAAACATAAATGTACCGTTTTATATTTATCAATTACTTAATGAATATTTGGAAAGAAGTTACCTAACTAGCTTGTTTGTAAAGGAAGTTACATTAAACCGTATTAACTTGTCTGTAAAAGGAAGAACAAAGTGCTTCTCTTTTGGTGCACTGGAAAGTAAAATTTTCTCACCTCAAAACACATTCCCAAACATGCACTTAGTTAATTTTACCAAATATTTTCAATTCAACCAGTTAGGTTTACAAGATTTTAGTTTTTTGGCTTCTAAATTAAGGTTTCAACTATTTCATAAATTTTGAGTCAGCTTAGTTTTATCAAACACGCATTAATTATGTTAAGTTAAATACACTTCTTTTGACAACGTCATATAAAAATACCGAATGGAAGTTTTATATTCAAGTAAAATCATTTTAATTTATATATATATATATAATATTATATTATCAAATTAGTGATCTCTCATTTTTCTTTAATATACTGAAATGTATTTACAAAGATTAATATTACAAAATTTAAAAGATTATTCTATTTTGATTATATATACTAAAGAGAACATTCAATGTGCTAAAAAGAAAAGAGGAAATTTAATCCCGTTTTTAGATGACATTTACCAATGTCTAATAAGTGAAGATGACATTTTAAAAGTGTTCTATTAGACACACTAATTAAATAATTTTTTTTAGAACATATCTAAAATGGCTTAAAATTACTTGAAATAACTTTTTTTTATTAAAATATTATAACATTTGAAATTATTTAAAATGGTAAAAACTTTGTTGTTTACCATTACATATTTAATGTAATTTTTTTTTTAACTTATTATAATTTTTCAGTGGCATTTATTTTTTTATTATTGTACATATATTGTTTAAAATTATTAAATTAATATTTTTAAATTAAATTATTATTTTGTGTTATTAATTTAAGTAATTAAATTTAAATAATAATTAATTAATACAAATAATCATAAATTTTTTATTAAATTGTTAATAAATTTTCTATTAAAATATTAATTAAATATTTCAAAAAAATATTAATAATTAAATTTAATTAATTTATATTATTATTTTATAAATATAAATATAAAATTAAGTTGAGAGTTACTTAATATTTTTTTATTGGAGTAAAATTAAATGTGAGTTATTTAATTACGTGATATTATGAAATCCTTATTTTATATTTTTCTTTCAACTCATGAAATTGCTTTTATATATTGGATAACCCTTAAAAAGCACTATGTTATGTTTCTTTTTGTCTAAAATTTTTTTTTTTCAAGGCCCCTTTACATTTCAATAATCGACCAAACATCTAAAACAATGAACATGGTTTAGCATCCAAAAACGTTAAAAAGTATTGTTCAACATCAAACAAATGCCAAACAAATAATTACAAAAGTGACCAACATGCAATATTAAAAATACTGTAATTAAGGTTGTTCAACTATTGAGCATGTAATTTCGTTAGAAAATTATAAACACATTTCCGTATATTTAGAGTGCGCACCTCCAAATATAAAATAAAAACTCGTTTCAATTTTATACAATGATAAATGGAAATGCATTTATGTGAAGAGTATTGTGGTGCCATAGCAAAAAACTTAGGTGCCAATAGTAACGGCCCAGGTTAATATACTGTGATTTCGACTAAGTCCAGCCTAGCAATATTGGGCTAAAATTGTGTTTCGGAGGCCCAATCAATTATAATTCTCAACCATGAGATTGTTGATAATTTATATCCAGTAGTGAGGGTTTTGACATGCTTTCATGGAATGAGAGGCAAATTTTAGCCATCATTATATATAAAAAAAAGGAGCAAAAAGTTTAAATATAAATGAATTCAATGGATTATATTGAATCTAAAAGGAAAGAAGCAATACTATATTACATTTTTCATGATATAAAAGAAAGGAAAAAGAAAACAATTGGAGAGAAATAGCCATCTAGTTGGTCCACATAAGTGCACGACTCACACTCATAATCAATGCATTTATAAGTAGAGTTTGAGTTTTTATTTTAGTTGAAAACAGAATAGTTAAAAAATTAATTTTGTGGCTTTAAGCAAAAATCATTATAAGTGTTTTTTAGTCCATGTCTTTAATTAATAGCTGCAAAAGCATAAGGGAAGCAACATTGGTGACTATTGATGATACAAAAGTATGGGCACTATCCAACTCAAAAATGCCCAAATTGATTTTGTAATTAATTATTGCAATCTTGGAAGAAAATCACAATTATTAATTCCCCTGTTAGTGGTTCATTTGCCAATATGCTACCATTAACAACCAACATTAACCTGTCTTAAAGAGAATATTAAAATAATTTTTGTTCTTTTAGCGTAATTTTAATTATAAATTCACTAATATTCTTATAACTTTTTTTATTTTAATTTTCGAACTTTACAGTACACACACTTAAAATATAATAATAATTTTCACTTTAAAGAGAAACTGCACTTATTCTAAATTACACTCCATCTAGTTTTAACAAATGTAAGGCTAGTTTTGAATAATTGTTATTTTCTTTTATTTATTTATCATTACATTTTGGTATGCATAAAAAACTTAAAATGACACTAGTCATGAAAGTCAAAGAGTATAGTTTTTGGAAAAATACTTGACTAGTGCCCTTAATGGCACTGGTTAATTACAAGTGAAATGTCATATGGAAATGCATCAAAATATGTTTTTCTATAATTTTTTAACATTACGTTTTTGTATTCAAAATATATAATTTACTCTTGTACAACAGTTTTCAATAAAAACTTTATCTTTTCAACTGCACCCTATATTTTTTATGTGAATGTTAATTAATATCACCATCATTTCCGATTAAGTCATGATTTTCAGTTCTGATCTGCAATGTGAAGCAATTACCATTCATCAACTTTATTTGATGTTAAGGGAATTGAATTGTTTTAGCAGAGCTTTCTAGCTACATTTTCAGATTTTTTATACTTTATCTTTTGTGGAGGATTAAGAAAATAGACAGGAAATTTCAATCCATTTACATTAACTGAAGTGATATATGGACAAGACTTTGAAAT